>JAQQSV010012446.1:0-12761 GCA_028646515.1 Pseudochirops corinnae
CCCCAACCTTCCCTCCCCTCCATCATCCCCCCCTCTCATCCCCTTTTCCCCTACTCTCCTGTAGGCCAAGATACCCAATTTAGTGTGTATGTCATTCCATCCCTAAGCCAAATTCAATGAAAGTAAGGTTGACCCATTCCCTTTTGCCTTCCTGCTCTTCCCCTCCATTGTAACAGTTATCCCTTTCCTCTTTTATATGAGATAATTTACCCCATTATGTCTCTCCCCATCTCCTCTCATTATATTCCTCTCTCACCTCTCAATTTCACCTTTTAAAATATCACCCCTTCCTATTCAATTGATCCTGTGCCCTCTGTCTATGTATACCTGTACAGACATATATATATACACACTCACATATGTATTCATATGCATATATACCCTCCTATATAGATATATATGTATATCTATATCTATATATACATATATATATATATATATATACACACACACATTTATATTCCCTTCAACTATCCTCATATTCAGAAAAGTTTCATAAGTTAAAATTATCGTTTTTTCCATGTAGGCATGTAAATAGTTCAACTTTGATAAGTTCCTTAAGATTTCTTTTTTCCCTATTTACCTTCTCATGCTTCTCTTGCTTCTTGTATCTGAATGTCAAATTTTTTATTGTTTTGGTTTTTTCATCAAGAATATTTAAAAGTCCTCCACCTCATTGAATGACCATATTTTCCCTTGAAACATTATACTCAGTTTTGCTGGGTAGGTGATTCTTGGTTTTAGTTTTCTTATTTTCTCCTGATTCATTCAGCAGCAAGTGAAGTGCACCTGTCTTGTACTAGTCTAGATCACAGAGATGTGTGCATATAGAGTATGTATATCTACATATAATATCCATCTTTTTTCTTATATTTTGATTTTGATTGTGAGAAACTATATTATATGATAAAAACACAACTTCTCAAAAATTTTTATTTTAAAGAGTTAATTGAATTTATTAGAATGATAGTACTATAAACCTCAAAGTACTATAAACCTCAAATAGATCTGTGACTTGGAGTCAGGAGTTCTTGGATCTCATCCACGTCTACCCATCCTGTGAGATGCTCATTAACATTTTAAAACCCTATCATAATGTGTCCATCCAATGGGGTGGAGGCCTCCTTCCCTTTCTGATGCTGTGAGAGTATTAGTAAAGTACTGCGGCTTTCCACATGTCTTTCTTCATTCTTGCAATTCTTGATCTTCATTCTTCAGCCAGGCCATCTTTTTCCTTATTAAGATCATTCCTTAATGACATCACTTATTCTGGTTCTTCTTCAGAGTTCCTCAATGGCTATGTATCACAGTCTGTTCATACCTACATGCAGCTCTCCATAGCTTATTGTGTGATAGTCATCATCAGTTACTCATAGGTGCTGTTATTCCATGTCTAGCCAGCATGCAGCAACACAGGTAAAATGTTAGTATTGAAAGGATGGGCCTTTACTCTCATGGGAAATTTGAGGTCAATAAAATAGCCCTACAATTTCCTAATAGCAATCTAGTCTCTTCTCCTTTTTCAACTTTTGTCTTCACTCATTGTCCATATGTGCCATCTATCCCAAGTATACATATTGTTGGAAAAACTCTATAGAGTTTCTAACGAAATGCATGTTGAAATCTGGATAACAGATATTCTTCACCTGCCTGTGTAGATGGATAGACCAAATTCCATTGAGTGATTATGGATTTTTTCCAGGAGCTTGTACAAAAGCATTGGGCTTGATGCAATGAATAAGCATGGGGAAGACCACAGGGGATCCTTCCTTGTCCTAGACTCTACGCTTGATCTTTTCGACCATATTGGCAAATTAGAGTGTCAGTGAACAAAGTAGGATCATTTCTGTTGTTACATTTTCCAAGGAATTCAGAATGGTCTTGATGTATGGACAGGAAAGATATTGCTGTTAAAAAAAATCCTGAAAGGCTATTTTGTTCTACAGAATTAAACATTTTTTAGTAATCAGTAAACAGTAAGCTACATCTTTCAAATAGGACGATACTAAATATACTGAAACTAATTCCTGAATTTCACTCAACTATTTTGAGCTCCAAGTATTTGTAATAGAGGCAATTAATTTTCACTGGCTCCAGTACAAAAGTCTAATTCATAAAAAAAAAAACCCTCTCAAATGGGAACACATCACTCAATCAAAAACTTCACAAGGCATTAACTGAGGAGAACCTCTGTGCAACTGTAGCAAATGCAGGACATAACTTAATACCATTTTTGATGCTTTGACTATTTTATTCTATTTTATTATGCTAATCATCAGAACTCATGCTCAGCACTCAAATCTATTTCCTTACTTGTAGTTAAATTTGGATTTTTGGTCTCACATACTTTCCTCCTCTTTTGCCAAGCAAGTGAAGTATGCACATGTATTTGGCAGGGAGGGAAAGTTGAGGGGGTAAGACAGAGGTTGTTTTTCCTTTAAGCAATATCTTATGCTTCAGAACTCTGCTTTCCATGAAAGTTAAAATGGATGAGATATTTTCACTGAAGTTAAATACATGTAACACTTTCCTAAAAGCATCTGGGATTATTAAATATGTTTTTTAAAAATCTGTAGGTTTTTGGAGAAAATAAAGAGCCAGAAGTAATTTGTCTCTTCTGAACCCCCAGGGCTCTTTTTACCTCTTAAGATGTTTTTGTTTTTTACCATATAACTGAGTTATCATGACTTTCAATGTCTCCCACAAAACTGTAATCTCCAGGAGGGAGGGAACTACGTCTCCATTTCTGTAACCCCCTACGATTCAAGAACAGGGTTTTGAACACAGTAAGCACTCATTACGTTATTGGTGAATGGGTGGATGAATTAATTAGTATTCTAGGGGTTCTATTTAATGTATAAGAAAGGCAGTTGAGTGAACAGAGATACAGACTTGGAATCAGAGAGAAATAGGCTCCAGTCCCACTTCAGACATATCTTGGCTTCTGTGAAATCATTTAACCCCTCAGTCCTGCCCTAGCTCATTATCTAAGGCTACTGGTGGCAGAATAGTTGCTGACCTTTAGTAGAAGGAACTTTTTGTTTGGAATTCCCTCCTAGACTAATGAAATCACAGTCATGATTAATAAAAGATGCCTCATGATGGCACAGAGGTTATCTTGGGTTTTCAAAAGTAAGAGCAGAGTTAAAGCTCTCTCAGGTTCAACTAAGCTAGAAAATCTTTGAATATGGGTCCAGTGATATGTTGTTGTGTTTTGGTTTTTTTTTACCTCAGCAACTCTCTAAAATTGTTTACCTCTAGTAATGTTATGATGTGTTGAAGTAGCTACAACCAATGAAATTATAGATTACTTTTATATTAAGGTAAATAAAGATGTATTAGTTGAAACAAAATCCATGACCTTTTAAAAATATTTTAACAAAATAAACTTCTTGGTCAGAAATCTACTTGTGGGTGGCTAGGTGGCACAGTGAATAGAGTACCAGCCCTGGGGTCAAGAGGACCTGAGTTCAAATTCGGCCTCAGACACTTGACACACTTACTGGCCATGTGACTTTGGGCAAGTCACTTACCCCCAATTGCCCTCCAAAAAAAGTCTACTTGCATTTCACTATCATTTATTCCCTCCTTATTCCTCTTAAATTTCTATCTTCAACGCTCTAATAGAAGTCTTTCTAAAACTAGTCTAAGAGTATCAATAACATTCTATTAGTCATGAGTAATTCTGAATATCACACTTCGCCTCCTTACTACTCTGGATGCTAGTAAATATTCCATATATTTTGAAATTCTTCCTACCTTTGGCTTTCATGACACTGTATTTGCTTAGTCTCTCATCTCTGGACTCTCTTTATCCTTTCTTACAGTCACATCAAATGTGACCTGTTGTAAAATATTTTGCATACATCAAAGTGCCTAGAGATTCACTCTTCTTATTTTTCACTTTTTCTCCTTCTTCTATATTTTATACCTAAATCCCAATATCCTTCATGGCTCCTTTCTCTTTACAAGTATTACTTCTATGATTTCATTTGTCCATATTTTCAACAATAAGTCAAATATCAATCACTCAAAAGCATACATGTCTACCCCAACCTCTCCCAGGCCCTTTACTTATGCCAAAAGTCCAGTCTGTTAACTGCAGCATCTATGTTTGGGTGTAGTATGCTTAATCCTAAATCTTCATCTTAAATCTGATATTAAATCAGCAAATTCACATTCTAGAAGTGTAATTTTATATAATAAAAAGAAAAGAAAAAAATTATTTAAATATTGGAAAGGAGTGTGTTAACTTAGTAGTTGCATTCTATTCACTAATATTTATTTCAAGAAAAAATCCCCCCAAAATTTGTTTCAAAACATGAAAAAACAATGATTTTCCAATTCCAGTTTTAAGTCTATTAAACTATTAGTTTCAGAATCAATTCAACAAATACCTGGCAAAGGAATTAGTTGTGTTCTCCTAAGTAGCCATGAATTTTCAGAGTTCTTCACAGTATAATACTTTAGAATGAAAGTTAAATCAAACTACATTTAATGTTGAATTCTTGAAATTAAGTACAAGACTTTTATAAATGTATGCCCATTTCAAGATCATTTTACCACCAGTGAACATTCAAAATACAGGAAAAAAATGAGTGAGATTCACACATGCTTTCAGTTGCTTACAATTTCTGCAGGAGCCATAGACTTTGAAGTATGAATGAGCTGAAATGCTGGGAACAAACAAAATCTTAGAGCTGATATTATTGCACATTAACATAGCAGAAGTACTGCACTGTGAACAATGAAAGCCTCATTCATAGATAATCAGTGGTTACCCAGGCATTTGGATTACCTAGGCAACAGGAAATGGTGAGTTCCTATACAGTATATGGTAGTAAGGAACAGCTGGGTAAACCACTGAAAATTAAATGTTTCAATCAGGAAACCTGTTAATTTCTCTAAAACCCCATGCCTTTAGATAAGGATGCTGGAAATCGCATGTTTGGAGTTTGCCTTATCCTTGGGTTAAAAAGATTTAGCTCAGGGAAAAGAGGAAAGAAAAGCAAATTAAATTTGTTTATGATGAACAATGATAAACATAATAAATTTCATCCAATATATTGCATTTATACTGTACCCTTCTTCTAGTTTTCTCAGCATATTTAATGTAGAGAGAGTCAAAATAGAGAGAGAAAACTACAGACCAAAATCTCTAATGAACATTGATACAAATTTTAGATAAAATATTACCGAGTAGGTTACAACAACATATTAGAAATATTACACACTACAATCACCTTGGGTTTATACCAGGAATGAAGAATTGGTTCAACATAAGAAAGACTATAAATATTAGCATCAGGAATGCCTGGTTTTGAAAGAAAAGATAGTAATACAATTCATATGGACAAAAAAAGAGGTTAAGTATCTCAAGGGAATAATGGGGGGTAAAGTATAAAGGAAGGGGGTCTATTAGTAGCAGAACTCAAACTGTATTGCCAAGAAGCAATACTTAAAATGATTTGGTACTGGTTAAAAAAAAAAAGAGAGGTTGATTAGAGGAACAAATTAGGTGCACAACATACAAAAGCAAAAAACACAGTAGAAAAGTATTTGATAAATCCAAAGATGCAAGTTATGGAGGAAAGGATCACTATTTGAGAAAAATCTGCTAGGAAAACTGGACAGTATTATGACAGAAATTAGGTTCAGACCAATGCCTCACACCATACAACTCAGGAGCTATATGAACACAATTACAAAACACTCTTCACACAAATAAAGTCAGATCTAACTAATTGGAAAAACATCAGTAGCTCATGGTTGGGTCGAGCTAATATAATAAAAATGACAATTTTACCTAAATTAAATTTCATATTAAGTGCCATACCAATCAACCTACCAAAAAATTATAGAGCTAGAAAAAATAGGAACAAAATTCATTTGGAAGAACAAAAGGTCCAGAATTTCAAGGAAATTAATGAAAAGAAATGCTAGGAAAGGTGGTCTAGCCATATCAGTTTTTAATCTTAACAGCAGTCATCAAAACTACTTGGTACTGGCTGTGGAATAGAGTAGTGGATCAATAGAATAAATTGGATAGAAAAGACTCAGTAGTCAATGATTATAGTAATATACTGTTTGATAAACCCAAAGATCCCAGTTTTAGGGATAAGGACTCACTATTTGACAAAAACTGCTGGGAAAACTGGAATATAGGATGGCAGAAACTGGGCATAGAACAATATCTAACACCGTATACCAAAATCAAGTTGAAATGGGTTCACGATCTAAGTATAAAGGCCAATACTGTAGGCAATCTGGGAGAGCAAGGAATAGTTTACCTGTCAGATCTATGGAGAAGGGAAGATTTTATAACCAAACAAGAGTTAGAGATCATTATAAAATGCTAAATGGATAATTTTGATTACATTAAATTGAAAAGTTTCTATACAAATAAAGCCAATACAACCAAGATTAAGAGGGAAGTGGAAAATTGGGAAAGAATTTTTACAATCAATGTCTCTGATAAAGGCCTCATTTCTAAAATATACAGGGAATTGAGTTAAATTTATAAGAATTCAAGTCATTCCCCAATTGATAAATGGTCAAAAGATATGAACAGGCAGTTTTCAAAGGATTAAATTAAAGATATCTATAAGCATATGAAAAAATGCTCTGTATCACTATTGATTCAAGAAATGCAAATCAAAACAACCCTGAGGTACCACATCTAACCAGTCAGATTGGCTAAGATGACAAAACAGGAAAATGATAAATGCTGGAGAGGATGTGGAAAAATTGGAACACTAATGCATTGTCGGTGGAGTTGTGAACTGATTCAACCATTCTAGAGAGTAATCTAGAACTATGCCCAAAAGGCTATAAATAAGTGCATACTCTTTGACCTAGTAATACCACTTCTAGTGTTGTATCCCAAAGAGATCATAGAAGTGGGAGGAAGATGCTTATGTACAAAAATATTTACATGCCCATCAATTGGGGAATGGCTGAGCAAGTTGCGGTATATGAATGTAATGGAATACTACTGTGCTAAAAGAAATGAGGCGCAGACAGACTTCATAATAACCTGGAGAGATTTATATAAACTGATGCTGAGCAAGAAGAGCAGAACCAGGGGAAATCTGTACACAATCACAGACACAACATATGTGTGATGACTAACTTCAATAGACTGGGCTCCTCTCAGCAATATAAGGTTATAAGACGACTCCAAAAGACTCATGATTGAAAGAGATATCCACATCCAGAGAAAGAGATGCAGAGTCTGAATGAAGATTGAAACAAACTACTTGCTGTGTTTCTTTTTCATGTTTTGTTTCCTCTTTCCCACTGATCATGTCATCATTTATAATCCTTCTTTACAACCTGATAAATATTAATGGGAAGATATTTGTAGATCCTGTATCTGAGTGCATGCCGCCATGATAGGGGGGAGAGGGAGGGGGAGAAAATCTGAAACTCAAAGGACTGTGGAACTGCATGTTGTAAACTAAAAGTAAATAAACCAATTTAATTTTTTTTAAAATTATAACCTGGAGAGATTTATATAAACTGATATTGAATGAGAAGAGTAGAACTAGGAGAAATTTGTTTACAATTAGAGATACAACATATCTGTGATGACCAACTTTGATAGACAGGGCTCCTCTCAGCAATATAAGGTTATAAAACAGCTCCAAAAGACTTGTGATGGAAATAGATATCCACACCCAGAGAAAAGAGCTACAGAGTCTGAACGCAGATTGAAGAAAACTACTTGCTCTCTTTTTCTTATTTTGTTTTGATTCCTCTTTCCCATTTTTCATTCCATTGGTTATAATCCTTTACAACCTGACTAATGTTCAATGTGAAGGTATTTGTTGATCTTATATTTAATTGCACGCTGCCACAGGTGGGAGGAGGGGAAAAGACGGAGGGAGAGAAAATTTGAAACTCAAGGGATTGTGGAACTGAAAGCTGCAAACTAAAAGTAAATAAATACATTAATAAAACAAAACAAAAACAAGAAATGGATATATCATCTAGATGTAAAAGGTCACATCATAAACAAATTAGAAGAACAAAGAAGAAATTACTTTTGAGATTTTTGAGTAGTGGAAGAGTTCATAACTAAGCAAGCGAGAGAGGATGACACAAGATAAAATGGAGAATTTTGATTACATAAAATTTAAAAGTTTTGTACAAATAAATCTAATATAGTATAAATTAGAAGGGAAATAAATAACTAGGGAAAAATTTTGTGATGAATTGCTCTGATAAAGATCTCATATCCAAGATATATAAGAAGGTGATTCAAATGTTTAAGACTCGTTCTCCAGTGGATAAATTGTAAAAAGATGTGAAAAGGTAGTTTTCAAAGGAAGAAATCCATCTACAATCATATGGGAAAAAAAATCCCCTAAATTGCTAATATAGAAATTTTAAAAAAAACAACAACTAAAGTTCTCCCTCATATATACTAGACTGACAAAGGTAAAAGAGGAAAATGAGAAATGTTGAAAAGGCTATGGGAAAATAGGTATACTAGCAAACCATTGGTAGAGATATTAATTAGTCCAACCATTCCGGAAAATAATTTGGAACTATGCCCAGAATTTATTAATTGTGCACACCCTTATACCTAACTCTACCACTACTAGAGAAATACTACCAAAGAAATTGAATAAAAAGGAAAAATTTTAAAATATTTATAGCAGCTCTTTTAATAATAGCTCAAAACTGGTAATTAAGGGGATATCCTCCTCTTCAGGAATGGATAAACAAACAATGATATATGAATGTAATGGCATACTATTTTGCCTTAAGAAATAATAAAATGACCAATTTTAGAGGAAACTGGGAAGACCTCTATGAACTGATGCAGAGCAAAGTGAGTGAAAGAGAACAATTTATACAAGGATAACATCATGAGGAGGAAAAAACAACTTTGAAAACTAAGATCAAAGCAATGATAAACCATGAAGCCAAGAATTAAAATGAAGCTTGGTATCTGTGGCAGGATGTTAACTCAAGTCTTCTTGACTTAAAACCCAGACACTTGACTGTCTGTAAGTACTTCAAGAAGCCATAACCTCATCCATGTACAACGTACTTTGAAACTTCCTCGCAACCTTGAATTTCTTAGTGAGTAGCTGTGGCCAAAAAATTCATCAATATTAGCCAATGTGGTCATGAGCCTTTCCCAGATTGGTTAGAATGGTTCTCAAATGAAAGACATGTAATCTGTCACCATGCTTATACTAAAATCCTTTCTAGTTTGATATAAGCTGTCTGAGCTTGTATTCTGCTTACACAAAGTTTGAAAACCCAGAGTTACTTGGAGGAGGGTTTTTGATCTAACTTTTTGAATCATCTTGAAAACAAGTGCTGTGATACACCCTTTGTCATGAAAGGGTTTATGAAGTTTCTAAAATGGATTGACTAAGAAATAATTTATGTACTAGGAGAATCTGGTTTGTTATTCACCTTATCATTTTACAGGGGTTATGAGGTAGGAAAGTAGAGTCTAGAATAGGTATTGTTAATCTTAGATGTCACCTAAACAAGTGAGTGGATTTGCCTCCAGCCTATTTTCCTTTCAAATATTTCTCATATATGCATTAGGAAATAATTTTAGTAAATGTTTAACTCATTTTTCATCTGGGTGGGATTTCAAGGATGCTCCTTTCGTGACGCATATGTTGTGCCTTTCTCTTCATATCTCCAAAAATTCTCATTATTTTAAAAAATTATTTACAGTTTTCAACATTTACTTTTATAAGATTTTGAGTTCTAAATTTTCCCTCTCTTAATTTTCATGGAGCTGGCAGAATCCTGGTTTCAAATATACTGATATTTTAAAACATGGCCCTCCCCAACAATGACAACATGATATATTGGTTCTTGGTATCTCACTGCTTTAATATCATCACTTTATCTTCCTGCTTTAAATGCAAGTGAACTGTTGTAGGGCTGGCAGAATACTGGTTTCAAATATACTGGTATTTTAAAATATGATGCTCCCCAAGATGTCATGCAATCTGATATAGACTATATATGTGCAATCATATTAAACATATTTCCACATTAGAAGAATCAGAACAAAAGGAGAAAACCACAAGAAAAAAAAACAAATAATAAAAAGAGAAAATAGTATGCTTCAATCTGCATTCGGATTCCATACTTCTTTCTCTGGATGTGGACAGCATTTTCCATCATGAGTCTTTTGGAATTTAGATAAATGCATTGCAGAATGTTACTGTTACTGTATACAATGTTTTTCACGTTCTGCTCACTTCACTCAGCATCAGTTCATGTAAATCTTTATAGGTTTTTCTGAAATCTACCTGCTCATCATTTCTTATGAAACAATAGTATTCCATTACATCCATAAACCACAACTTATTCAGTCATTTCCCAATTGATGGGCATCCTCAATTTCCAATTCTTTGCCACTACACAAAGAACTGCTATAAATATCAAAAATCCTCATTCCTGAGAACTGCTTTCAGGAGCAATTGTTATCATCTACAACAGAAGTGTCAAACACATGCTGTATGTAGCCTATAACACTCCCAAGTGTGGCCCAACCAGATTAAAATATAATTGGGAAATACTTAACAAAATCAATAAAAATACAATAAATATAGACAATATCATATTTTTAAAGGAAACCAATATACAGCCTGCAGGCATCCTTAAGTATGGATTAGTGGCCCCATTTCTATTTGAGTTTGACATCTCTTTCCCATTTGTACCAAAGGAAGTCAGATCAAGATTCTTTGTCTAGGGGAGATTTGGGGCCTATAAATTAAACAAAGATAAAGCCACAATTGAGAGAGAAAGATAAAGAGAGAGAGAGATAAAGAGAGAGAGACAGGGACGGAGACAGAGAGAGACAGAGAGCACAAGCACACAGGGAAGAATATAAGGTTATTGTAACACCAAATTTTGCTCCGATATAGTGTTAGGCATAAAATATAGCACTTGGGAAATATTAATTGATTCATGCATTACAAGAATTCAAGTATTCATTACATAGCATTTGGCTTATATCCCTTTTGTGACTTTACCATGTACTATTTTGCTGTTATTATATGGTGTATTTCCCTACTAAACTCCAAATTCCATGATGACAAGGTCTATGTCTAAATTTCTCTCCCAACACATAGTACAATACTTTGCACATGGTAGTTACCCAATAAATGATTGCTGAATTGAAAAGAATAAATTCATTCTAGCAACTACACTCATTTCAGTATATAAAGTGTGATTCTCTGTAAAGTAAATCAGACTTTCCTTTTGCCTTGCAATGCAAATTGTACGGGTAGGCAGGGGAAAGCAGTATTCCCATGGAGAAAAAATTAAAATGGATTTTTATGTAGTGAGTTGTGGGGAGGGTAATATCCATTTCCCAATTCTTACAGTTTTAAATGTAAATGAGTCATGGGCAATGTGATATATTGGTTCTTGGCATCTCATTGCTTTAATATCATCTCTTGCTGCCTTAAATGTGAACAAACTGTTGTGGGGCTGGCAGAATACTGGTTTCAAATATGCTGGTATTTTAAAATATGACCCTCCCTCCCTAACACCATGCTACCATTCATCAATGCTTTCATGTCCAAGACTTCAAGCAAATAAAAAGTTACTTCTCAGAAAAAATTAGGAACCCCTTATTCAATGTATGATGTTTTCTGGCCTAAATATTCCTTAGGCTCAAAGTTGTATCATGACATCACAGATTTAGAGCTAAAAGGGACCTTAGAGATTATCCAGCTCAAACTATTGACTTACAACCTCTTGACCTCACAGATGAGGATGCTCTGAAGTCCAGAGATGTTAGCAAAGGTACTGAGTGACAGAGGTAGAAATTTAACCTAAGTCTTTGTACTTCAAAACCAGTTTTTTTTTCCATTTTTACTATATCACATCTGTAAGAGATATAAATTGAATAGATCGGGAGGCAGAGCCGAGATGGCAGCATAGCAGCAGCAACATATCGCAGCTCTCACACAGCCACCCCAAAATACCCGTGGAATAGGACTCTAAACCAATCCTAGAACTCCAAAACGCACACAAAGATACTTCCCACTAAAGTCAGCTCGGCTACAAGGAACCATATCAGCATTGCGAAACCAGCCTGGCCTGAAGCCGCTGCTGAGCCCCTGGGGCGGCCGGACAAGAGGAGCGGTGAGCGGATTAGCGGCAGCTGCGAGCAGTGTTGAGAACTAGGTCACTGGGACTTGCGAAGTTGGGAGAGAAAAGCAGTCCGGCCAAAACACCTCCAGAGCGGAAAAGTGAAAGTCAGAGGTTTTGCAGGCGCCTCGTTGCATCTTCCCGCCTGCGGCCTGCAGACAGCAGGGGGACTAAGTGATTGTTCTGAGACCAGTGCTCTCGTGTTGAGCTGCCTGGATCCGGATCGCCGTCTTGGGCCTCGGTCTTGGATTCTTCATTATTCAGCGAGCTGGAAGTAAGTAGGAAGGGTCCCAGCACCTTCCTGAGAGCTACGGCAGCTAGGAGGACTCCAGCGATTTGAGACAGAGCTTTCCCTTCTGCAAGCAGAGCCCCATAGAGATTTAAAAAAAAAATCATGGACTGACCAACCATGAGTAAGAATAAGCATAAGAAGCAAAGTAAGAACAGCACCCAAACCCTAGATTCCTTCTTTGGGGAAAAGAAAGAGCATGGGAGAGAGAGGGAGGAGGAGAGCGCAGCCAGAGCGCCCCCATCAGGGGCCTCCAATAAACATGAAGAATGCTTTAAAGCTAGAAATGAGCTGAAGAAGGATTTTCAAAACCAAATAAGGGAAG
>JAQQSV010012447.1:0-12761 GCA_028646515.1 Pseudochirops corinnae
AGCATTCTTGAGGAAAAAACCAGAACTGAATAGAAAATTTGACATTCAAATACAAGAACATGAGAAGGTAACCATAGAGAAGAAATCATAAGGAACTTATCAAAGTTGAACTATTTACATGCCAACATGGAAAAATGAGAATTGTAACTTATGAAACTGTTCTCAGTATGAGGATTGGTGAAGAGAATATAAATGTATATATATATATATATATATGTTTGTATATGTACTCATATGTCTATATAGGAAGATATATATGCATATGAATACAAAAAAAATCATTGATGCTTTCCTGTTGTTGTTGTTGTTGTTGCTGTTGTTGTTGTTCTTCTTCTTCCTCTTCTTCTGTTCTTCCTCTTCCTTCTCCTCTTCTTCCTCTTCGTCCTACCCCTTGTCCTCCTTGCTCTTCACTTGGTATTTTCTTACCAAAGATAATGGAGTGGTTTCCCATTTCCTTCTCCAGTTCATTTTACAGATGAGAAAACTGAGGCAAATATGGCTATGTAACTTTCCCAGGTTCACACAACTAGTGTCTGAGGATGTTTTTGAACTCATTTTGGGCAACTAAGTAGTTCAGAGGATTGAGTGCCAGGCCTGGAGTCAGGAGGGCCAGAGTTAGAAAATAGCCTCAGACACTTAGTAGCTACTTATCTTTCCTGACTGATCTCATATTATTTCCTCTCATGCACTCTTAAATCCTAGCTGGACTGGACTCTGCTGCTTGTGCTATACATGCCATGCTATCTCTTGCCCCATTACTTAGTAAATGATTGCTAGGGGAGTTGCTTGAGCCCATTCAGTGTTAAGTAATATCCTGTCTCCACTTCTGATTCTGAAGGTCACCGTGGTGTCTTAGCTTGTTTCTTCCTCTGGAAGTTCTCTCTACCTCTATATCCTTTCTTATCCTGGAATATCCCTTTAAATCTATAACATCCTTCTACCACCTGTGAATTCTTTCCAGATCTTCCATTTTAAGGAAAGAACCATAGTCAAACTTCCTTTTTTCATTTATCTCACAATTTTTTCTTTTGACTCTCCATTTCAAAACCATGACCCCATATGGACAATTTTCTTCCTCTTTTTTTTTCTTTTTTCCTCCCTCACTTTTCAGTTCCAATTTATGCCATCTTCTCCAACTAGAACACAAGTTTCTTAAAGGAAGGGTCTGTCTATTTGTTGCCTATATTTGTATAGCTAGCATTTAACACGGTACCTAGAATTTAGTAATTAAAACATTTTGCTTCCATAATTGATGAAAAATCAAGTTGCGAAAATACACGTTTTTCTCTCTTTTATCTATCACTTATTTTGATTTTTTGGCTGGAAGATATGGTGACTTTATGTGTGTGTGTGTGTCTGTGTGTGTGTGTGTGAGAGAGAGAGACAGAGACAGAGAGAGAGAGAGAAAGAGAGAGAGACAGAGACAGAGAGAGAGAAAGAGAGAGAGAAGGAGAGGGAGAGAGAGAGAGAAAGAAAGAAAAAGAGAAAGAGAAAGAGAGAGAGAGTATAATTGTAATGGTAAGGGAATTTGAAGATTGTCCTTGCCCTTTAATAAGCCTAAGTGAATTTAAGGACCTTCCCTGCTTTCAAAATATACTCTGCCCCTTAATATGCTGAATATGGTCACATGGAGCCTGTGGTGGGAGGAGTTTGCTGAATGGTGAAGCAGGGCTCAACAAGAGAAGTTTGCCTAGGGAAGGTTCATTTTTCAGGAAGGCCCACACATTGTTACTTTGTAATTAAGCAGCGGTTCACGAAGTTTTTGATGTTCTCTGACCCTGGAGAAGGCTATATATGCCTCTGAGGTGAGTTTTTGCTTTGGTGCTCATTTTGAGAAGAGTTGTGTGATTTGACCAGATAAGACTCTGGACAGCTATTAAGTCCCCTGGCTTTGAAAACCCAGATGTTTGTGCTTCTTTATCTGGTAAATAACTGTAGGTATGTGATGGTCAGACAGCTAGAACCCTTGTCTGTTAGTCTGCTTCATTGTGTTATTTTCTCTGTTTGTATTTTTTGTCTGCTTGTATCTTCTGTTTGTATTCTCTGAAGTTCAGGGTGCTGATTTTTCCTCTTGAATTGGGTAAGTGAAATATGTTTGATTAAAGTAAGATTGTTAATCCTTTTTTGAGTTGACTGTCCTTTAGAAAAGCAGATCAAAGAACCCATGCTAGCATCCATCCTGGGTATGCTAGGGTGCTTGCTGCTGCAAATACATACATTACATACATACATACATATGCGTTTATTGTGGGTGTTTTTGGTTTTTATAGTGTAGCATGTGCATGGTAGCCCACTAATAGATTGTACAGTTCATTGGTCTATGGACATTCCTTAATCCTTACCCCTTTCTCAGTGCCTAGCACAGTGTTCAACAAAGAATAGGCACTTCAAATGTTACCTACCTACCTATCTCTCTCTCTATCTATCTATCTATCTATCTATCTACCTACCTACCTACCTATCTATTACCCTAATGTTGAAAAAGGTCTCATGAGTTACAAATATCATCTTTCCATGTAGGGAATATAAACAGTTCAACTTTAATCAATGTCTTAAGATTTCTCTTTCCTGTTTACCTTTTCATGTTTCTCTTGATTCTTGTATTGGAAAGGCAAATTCTTATTCAGGTCTGGTCTTTTCATCAATAATGCTTAAAAGTCATCTATTTCATTGAATATCCATCCCCCCTCCCCGAAGCATTATACTCAGTTTTGCTGAGTAGGTAAGTCCTGTTTTTAATCCTAGCTCCTTTGACCTCCATATTCCAAGCCCTGTGATCTCTTAATGTAGAAGATGCTCCATCTTGTGTTATCCTGATTGTATTTCCACAATATTCAAATTGTTTCTTTCTGGCTTCTTGCAATATTTTCTCCTTGATCTGGGAACTCTGGCATTTGGTTACCATATTCCTAGGAGTTTTCCTTTTGAGACCTCTTTCAAGAGGCACTCAGTGGATTCTTTCAATTTCTAATGTACCTTCTGGTTCTAGAATTATCAAGGTAGTTTTCCTTGATTATTTCTCGAAAGATAATTTCTAAACCCTTTTTTTGTTCATGGCTTTCAGGTAGTCCAATAATTTTTAAATTATCTCTCCTGGATCTATTTTCCATTTCAGTTATTTTTCTGATGACATATTTCACATTCTATTTTTCCATTCTTTTGTATCTGTTTTATAATATCTTGATTTCTCATAAAGTCATTAACTTTCATTTGCTCCTTTCTGATTTTTAAGGAATTATTTTCTTAAGTGAACTTTTAGATCTTCTTTTTCCATTTGACCAATTCTGCTTTTTAAGGCATTCTTTTCTTCATTGGATTTTTGGACCTTATTTGTAATTTGGGTTAGTCTACTTTTTAAGATGTTATTTTCTTCAGTAATTTTTGGGTCTCCTTTAGCAAGTTATTGACCCTTTTTTCATTATTTTCTTGAATCGTTCTCATTTTTCTTCCCAATTTTTCTGTACACTCTCTCCCTCTCTCTCTCCCTCCCTCTCTCTCCCTCTCTCTCTCTCTCTCTCTTTCTCTCTCAACAGCAGTTGCTGTTGTTGCCACCATAGGTGCCTCTACCACTCTGGAGCTGGGGCTGGACCCCAGCCAGACTGAGAACCTCTTTCACCCAAGTCCCACAGAGTTTTCACACTGACCTTCTATGCTGTCTTTGTCATTTGTGTGTTGAAAAGTCTGGAAACTGCCACAGCTGCAGTGATTCAGTCCCATGAGGCCTGCCCCTGCCTTTTCTGTGCCAATGCAGAACACACCAGATTGTACTTTGCTTCCAGCCTGATGCAATATACTTTTCCTGCCATCCTTTGGGCCTGTCTTCAGCTGGAGATTTGTTTCACTCTGTCATTTTGTGCATTCTGTAGTTCTAGAATTTGTTTAGAGTCATTTTTTACATGTATTTAGAGGGATTTTGGGGAGATGTCAGGCAAGACCCTGCTCTTAGTCCTCCATCTTGGCTCGGTCCCTCCCTGTTGTGGGAATCTGAACATCTTCCATTCCCCTAGGCCCTTTGATAGGCTTAAGTGGCTCTGAGAACCTTCCCTGATTTCAAAGTATACTCTGCCCCCTAATAGGCTGAATGTGGTCACATGGAGCCTGTGGCAGGAGGCTTGTTCTTCAGGAATGCCCACGCCTTATTACTTTGTGATTGGGCAGTAGTTCAAGAGGGCTGTGACATTCTCTGATTCAGGAGAAGGCTATATATACCCTGATGTGAGTTTTTGCTTTGGGGCTCACTTTGGAAAGAGTTGTGTGATTTGGCCAGATGAGACTCTGGGAAGGCATTGAAGCCCCCAGCTTTGAAAACCCAGATGTTGGTGCTTCCCCCTCTGGTAACTGACTAGGTATGGATGTAATGGTCAGACAGTTGGAAGCCCGACTGCTTATATGTTTCTTTGTCTGCTTGTAACTTCTGTTTGTATTTTGTTTGCATTCTCTGAAGTTCAGGGTGCTGACTTTTTTCCCATGAACTAGCTAAATGATATATGCTTGATTGATCAAAATAAGATTGTTAATCCATTTTGCGTTGCTTTCCTTTAGAAAAGACGATCTAATAACCTGTGCTAACAGCCATCCTAGGTATTCTAGGGTGCTTGCTGATACACTCCCTGCCTCTGTTTTCTTTAAATAGTTTTCTGTTATGCTCTCTTAATCCCTTAAGTGTCTCTCTTTCACTCATTGATCATGGTATGGAACTGAACTATGTATTTATCACTGTTACATGTTTCAAAAACCTAAAAATACTTTCTGTGGTTTTCCATTATGAAATAAAGGGTAAATTTCTGATTCTAATATTTAATGGCGTCTACAATCTTGCTAACATATACCTTTCTAAGATATTCCTTTTGGCCTTTCCCTAACATAATACTTTTTCCTGAGCCCCAGGGACCACTGCTATGGGATTATCTCCTCATTGGTGGAGATCTATTTTCCATACCTGTGTAAGGGATGTAGTTCGTGAGACTCTTCAGGTTTTTTGGCTTCCATCTTCCAGAAAAAAGATGGACCATGACAATTCCATTTTAGTCTACTGAAAGGAGGAAAAGATTCTGTTAAGAAGTCCATATGAGGGAATCTGGCAATCTCTGTCATTTCTTTATTCTCAATTTTGTCTGAAACATTTCCCACACCAACCTAGATGCTACACATAAAAATCTTTAAATGCTGACATCCCTTTTTGTGTGTGTGTGGAACACCCTAGATATTATCTCTTTCTTGAAGCTTTCTTTGATTTCTTTCTACTTTGTCAACTCATGATAATTCCTCTGTGTTCTAGGGTCTCTTAGCACTTAACTATGGTCCTCCTTCTTTATATGAAATTACCTGTTCCCATATGTCACAGTTATTTGCATAGATAGATAGATAGATAGATAGATAGATAGATAGACAGATAAAATATTTTTTTTGAAATCAGGTCCTTTTTCATATTTAACTCATTTTTAGCTCTTAGCAAATTGTCTTGAACATTGTAGGTCTTATTAAGTACTTGATGACATGCTCTTGAAATGTTAACAACTAAACTTTTCATCTATCTATCTATCTATCTATCTATTTTTGCTTCTGCTCATCTTTTTACCTCGCACATGAACACTTTCCCCTCTAAACCACTATTTTATTTTGATTTTTTACCCAAATTCATCCCCCCAAAATTTTTCTCTTCCTTCTAAAAATATAGCTATTTTCTCCTATCTCCTCTTCTCTATTTCTTTAGTTTCCAAAAACATGATTCTCTCATGGTTCCCTTCTTACCCATCTGACTGACTGTCTATTTTGATTCTCCTTTTCTGAATTATCTTCTTGATCCAGACTACTGAATGTATTACATTCCCCAAGGCTCTGAACTAGGTTCTTTTCTATTCTCTTTCTATCTCTTTTTATCTGATCAGCTTCTATTTGGTCAGTAATTATCCTTATGCACAGTAATCCCAAATCAACATCATTCTAATTATTTCCTTGAATAAATTCCTGTATTATTTGGACATCTCTATTTATTTTCTCACAGTTATAACAAACTGAACATTTCCAAATTGAAAGTTCCTCCTCCTTCCCACTCCAAATTCATCTCTCTTGAAAATTTCTGAATTTCTTTTTAAAGTATCATCATATTTCTAGTGATCCAAAGTCACTTAGAGTAATCCTTTCTTTTTTCCTCTCTCCCCCAATCATATTCTCTCTTTTAATTTCTCCAACATGCCCTACCATATCCTATTAGTTGCAGAATCTTGTTAATTTTACTTCAACAATATCATCACTAATAATTCCCATTACCACTTAACTTCTACTTCAAACATAAGTAACCCCTATCTTGGATTATTGTAATAGTTTACTAATTGGCATCCCCATTTCCAGTCTTCTCATTTTCTAATCTACCCTCCTATAGCTGCCAAACTAATATTGTTAAAACACACATCTGACAGTGTCATCCTACATAAAATGTTTCAGTGACTCCCTACTTTCTCTAGTTAATTGATGCAATAGACTCTCAGCCTGGTATTTGAAGTCTCCCTCCCACATATATCTCCCATCTTCCTTTTTCACATCTGTTTATTGCAAACTCTTCTTTTCAGGAAAACTAGTCCACTAGATTTTTCCCTACTTGGAGGACTCTTTATCCAGATTTTGTGCTCTGGTTTAGGTTTTTTTCCATTCTTGGAATATCATGCTTCCTGACCTGGCCTTCTTAAATCCTTAATTTCCTTTATAGCATAGCACTGACGCCAGCTTCTATTAGACCTTTACTGATCTCCCCAATTATTAGTGCCATCTTCCTCTTGAAATCTCATAGTATAATTTTGAGAGACAGATCTTCTTGGAGCAAGCCCCATGGAGGCAGAAGCTGTTGCCTCCAGGCAGGCTGAAGAGGAAAGCCCACCCCTAAGGCTGGAGAGAATGATTTTGATTTTGAAAACCTGGATGGAGTGATTTTGATTCTGGGAACCAGCTGAAACTTCTGCTGAGTCTGAGGGCCAACTGGAGCTGCTGAGGAGGCTGCTGAGGATTTCCTAGGGCCAGCCAGAGCTACCGAAGACTGAGGAAGCATGACTGTGATGCTGGTACTTTGCATGAACCTGTTGGTGGCTTTGTTAAGCCTTGTCTTCCCAGGAATAGAGACTATGAAAGACTTGAGATGGACTGGACACTGTGAGCTCCAATGTAGAGCAGGAAGTGCACAAAGAGATGGACAAGGACCTGGGACCTGTCTGCCTTTGAACACAGGTGACAGTTCAGTGAATCCAGGTAGGATCTTGGACTATGGAAGGGGATTAAGGGAATCAGAGAGACCACCCTGAGTCAGGTTGAAAGAAGACTTTACTTGGATACCGTGTATTGACTGAGAAATTGTAATTTACTAGTGACCTAGGGGTAGAGGGTTTGTGAGTTTTCTGATGATTAAATAGTGAGATGATTGAATGATTGATTGACTAAATGATTGTACTTAGTGATTGATGACTGAATAAATGACTGATATGTGACTTAGTGTGCCCCATGAGTGAAGAACTTTTATTATTGTATTGTATGTCACTTGAGGAGGCAAACTTCTGTAAGGATGATTGAATAATTGAGATGGTTGAATGCTTGAGTTACTAAATGATTGTTCTTTGTTGAAAACATTGTGTTCACTGTGGTGAAAACTATGTAGCCGTCTTGGTGATAAGTTGTTTGAATGCTGTATTTTGACTTTCTGTGATAAGTTGTAACATTGTGAATGGTATAACTTGGTTTTTTTGAATGTTTTGCTCTGTTTTCTTATGGAATAAATAGAATGCTCACTATACTGTGTAATCAGAACCTTAAAAGCTATTCACAATAGCATTCTTCTGGAAAGCTACTTGTGTGTGGTATTATACATACTTAATAGAACTTTTTTATCTATTATATCCTGTCAGTAAGCTCCTTGATAACAGGACTTATCATTTTTACCTTTGTTAACTGGCAAGTGAAAAGTAGGTACTTAATATGCATTCATTGAGCTATGTTTTCTTTCTACTCCATTCCATATAGAATCACTTCCCTTTAAAAGGATATTATCTGCTATTGTTATTTATGGAAAGCTATGATACAATTTTCTCAGTCTTTTATTTTCTATGTCCTTTGATTCCTCATTATTTATTTCTGTTTCCATAGTGTAGTTGGTCACCTAAATATATATGCTGTATTTCTGCTTCTTCATTAATTCAGTAAACACTTTTGAATATCTGTAACAAGTAAAGTTACTTTTAAAGTAAAGTGCTCTTTCATGTAAAGAGTATATGATATAATATAGGACTGGGCTAAGGACTAAAAAATGGAGAAAGGGAGGTATAACTTGTGATTGTCATTATCAATAAATGTATCATGTACTGTCATTTCAACTCAGTCTTGAAGAATGAATATAGAGTTAATAGTTTAAATGAAGAGTTATATTTTGGCAAAAGGGAGTTTGATGGTAATCTAAATCTTCCAAGGAAAGTAAATGGATTAACAAAGACATGGAGATGGGAATACAATATTCTTCCATTAATTGTACTTTATTACCATGACTCAGCTGACTTCACACCTCCAAGTCCCCTTCATATATTTGTGTTTTTATCCATTTTAGGAAGACCGCAGACCACTCACATTTTATTCTCTATAATTTACCATCACGATCTTTTTGTGGAATGACCTCAGCTACCCACACCTTGTGTTGTCTTAGACTGTTAGAAATTAAGCTCCTTGAGGCAAAAGTCTATCTTTGTTTTTGTTTCTATTTATATATCCAGCACTTAGCACAGTGCATGGCATATA
The DNA here is from genome assembly GCA_028646515.1 of Pseudochirops corinnae. Taxonomy (NCBI): domain Eukaryota; kingdom Metazoa; phylum Chordata; class Mammalia; order Diprotodontia; family Pseudocheiridae; genus Pseudochirops; species Pseudochirops corinnae. The sequence goes on from JAQQSV010012447.1 coordinate 8,770, forward strand.
ACAAGCACTTAGTAAGTGTTTATTGGCTTAAATTGGCATGAATTGAATAGGAAACTTTTTAGGTTAGATTTGAATGTAGATATTTATTTTGGTAAGGGACAGAAAATGAGAGAGAAAAATAGCTTTTGGTTCATATTGTGGATGCTTTCAATGCCACTTTGGATTTGTTTCATAAAGGAACCATTAATGATATAGCAATCATAATGCTATGTTTTAGCATATTAGCATAATGCTAATGTTTTAGAAAGGTTAATTGAATTATTATATATAAGACATATTAAAGAGGCAAAAGGCTGGAAACAGAAAGACTACAAGATCACAAAAACAAATTGCAAAGACTCTAAGTCCTTCTACTCTACTGTGTACCTCAATATTAATCCCCTTTTACAATATTCCAAAGGTTTAATCCTTTAGTGTGTACCTGAAAATAGCTAATTAACCATCAACTGAAATAACGTAAGTGTTCCTGAGCAAAGGTCTGACATAGTGAATAGAACTAGGAATAGAATAAAGCCATGCAACATGCACCACTGCCTGTCCCTTCCCTGCAACATACAATTGATGGGGAGCTAGATTTTCAACTGCCTTTAGAATTTACTTTATTCTTATTAATTATTTTGACATTCTAATTGTTATTACATTATCCACATACTCTTTTGAATCTATCAGCTAATAATTATAAACAATCTCTCCCTTTATCCTGATTTCAACTCACTAGTACACACCCTTCCTATGCAAATCTTCCTTATATCTTCCTATAAACTCACAGTAGGGATTACTCAATGTTTGTGGTGCCTTAAATTTTTTTATTGTTAGCAAAGAATAATCAATTGCATGATTATGCATGGATCAAAACATAAAGGAGAGAGAAGAGGGGAAAAAGTGACCTCAAAGAATTTATATACTAACCAGTTCTTAAGAAAAATTTGTAAAAATTGTGTGCTCAGTGTCATTCCATTAGTCCTATATTTATTTTCAAGTTAATGATCATTTTTGGCATATAATAGGTTCTTAATAAATGTTTGTTGATTATTAAATTTTGAAATCAACTTCATCCAGTATTATCACCAAAACTGTGTCTTGAAATGTGTTTGGTTCATATATAATCCTTTGGGTTTCTTTAAACTACTTTTAAAAACATTTTATTTTCAAAAACAGGAAGCTGCAATTTGTAGACGACAAACCAATGGAATTTCAAAAGAACACAGTTCTGTTTAAAATTCTAAGCCATGAATTTTTAGAGTTTTTCAACCTGGAGAAGCAAATTTTCTTATTACTAATTCAAAGCCTTGAAGAAGATTAAGCACTGAGTCATAAGATCTGCTAAAAACCTATAAATGGTTTAGAAAAACAGATCCTTCAAATGTGCTCTACTCATTAGGGAAAACAAACAAACAAACAAACCAAAAGATGAAAACTCTTGTCTAGTTCCACACAAGTCTTGATAATCATTTTTGCTTGTTTCTTAGATAAAGGTGAGAGCTATATTTTGTTAACCCCCTAATATGAGACTTGTCAATTTCTTTTAAAATTCTCTTACCATCAAATCCTTGATCTCCCAAATCTCTAGAGAGCTAATCTCAATTTGGAGCTCTATATGTTAATAGGTGGGAGAAGAGATGAAAAGCATGCAAAAGAGAAGCAGAAGAAGATTGGATTGTAATTCAAAGCCCTTAATAATTACCCAGTGAATTTAGGTAGCTGAATCAATCAATCTAACCAATTCACCACAAATAGTAGAATTATTATATAGAATGGAATTTTAATAGAATGGAAGACAGTTAAAAATGATGAATGGTAAAGAGATAATTTTTTAAAATTACCAAACCACTAATGCTAACCAATGGCTCCAAATTATTCTCAAGAAGAGCTTTTAGTAAATCTGATACCAAGTAATGAAACTGAGTTAAATTTCACGATATGTTTGTGTCTTTCGAACCCCAGGCTGATGTGGTGACAAATAATCATTTGACCAAACCAGCTAGAAGAGGCAGGAGATGAAGTGAAAAGACTGCCTGGAGATATCAAACTAAAATAGAAATGGGGGCCTCTGAAACATACTCTATATTTGTATTCATTTTGTTAAATATTTCCCAATTACATTTTGATATGGTTTTGGTCCTACTTGGCAGTGTTGTGGGCCACATAGAACCTACATTTAGACTCTAAATAATCCATAAAGAGATGAATGACTATAAAAATATACAAGGCTGATCATCAGTTTCCCTTCTTTAACTTCCAGAGTAGGGTGAGATCTCAAATCAAGCAACACGAATGTGTATCTTCCTCAAATGAAAACATGGTTTTTCTTGAGAAGTAAAAATATTTAAAGTTATATGCAGAAACATGAAAAAATAAGCATTCATTCTTTCAGTAAATATTTACTAAAGAATGTCTATGACTATAAGGCTTTGTTACAATCTGTGCAAAATACAAATAAGTATGAAGTAAGGAATGCTGGTAAATGTTTAACTAGCTCTCTAAAAATAATCATGCATAGCACATTAAAAATTAATCTGTATTATTAACATTTTCCCAATGACCTTCTTAAGACTACAGGATTAACAAATTAACAAATCAAGGTCTGATTTGAAGTGTTTTTCAGCTTCTGTTGTGTAAATGCCCACACTGAAAATTTAACAATTGGCTCTCATGAGCTAGTACAGTTGGCTTTGGCACACCCCTGAGTATAAGAAATGATCCTTATCCTTAAGAAGAGAGTTGGGAAGACGAAATATACTGCATTAAAAGAGAAATGATAATATAAAAATATTTTTAAAGAAGGAAAGAGAAAAAGTGACAAAAAACTTGTCTGAGAAATCTCCTAAGATGAATGGCTGCCACCCACCAAAGAAAAATTTTTTTAAAAAATTAATTAAAAAAACAACAACGATAGTATCAGAGGATAGACATCTTTTGCTTTCTGAGGAAGTTGATATTTCACTTTAGTGTCCCCTAAATTAAAATAGAATACATAACCTCATACTTGAACAGGGAACTACCTGCTTATTGTTAAATAAAATAAAGTCAAAGGTCAGGAACATTGCTCAGGGCTTCAGGCTATTTACTTTCAACCACTACTTAACAACAGCAATAATAATAGAAATCATAATAGGTATTTACACAGGAGTTTAAAGCTTACAAAGTAATTTAAAATATAAATGTTATTTCATATTCAAAACTACCCTAGGAGATGGGTGCTATTATTTTATTTATTTATTTACAAATGAGAAAAGAAAGGCAGGTAGCTTAAGTGAAATGAATTTATTCCTCTTTTATACAACTATCTAGACAACCAAACCAGCCCTTCTAATCTTTTGTCCATTAGTATTTTCTTCTACTGGCTCAAAACTTTTTTCATGGTATGTCTTTAATAATCCTCACCATCTTGGTGAGCCTCACTGATATTATCCATTTTAGCTATGTCCTTTCTAAAATCAGTCTCTGAGGGGGGGCAGAGCCAAGATGGCGGCATAGCAGCAGCAACATATCACAGCTCTCACATAGCCACCCCAAAATACCCATAAAAGAGGACTCTAAACCAATCCTATAACTCCAAAACACACACAAGGATACTTCCCACTAAAGTCAGCTCAGCTTCGAGGAACCATATCAGCACTGCCCGAAGCCAGCCTGGCCTGAAGCCGCGGCTGTGCCCTGGGGGTGGCGGAAGAGCCTTTCAGGTGAGCGGATTAGCACCAGCTGCGGATTAGCACCAGCTGCGAGTGGGGATTGCAAAAGGGGGAGATAAGCAGTCCAGCCAAAAGGTCTCCAGAGCAGAAAAGCGAAAGGCAGAGGTTTTGCACCCACCTCCGTGTTGTAGCTTCCTGCCCATGGCCTGCAGACAGCAGGGAGACTGAGCGATTGTTTTCAGGCCAGGGCTCTCGCTTTGAGCGGCCTGGATCCGGATCATCGTCTTGGGCCTCGGTCTTGGAGTATTCATTATCCAGTCAGCCGGAAGTCTATGGCAGCTGGGAGGAACCCAGCGATTT
>JAQQSV010012448.1:0-12761 GCA_028646515.1 Pseudochirops corinnae
TTCCTGGAAAACAAGCCTGGCGCCACAGGCTCCACATGACCACATTCAGCCTATTAAGGAACAGAGTATACTTTCAAATATCCAAGGGTCCTCAGAGTCACGTAGCCACTCTAACAAAGGGCCTAGGAGCAGGGAAGATCTTTAGATTCCCATAACATGGGGGTTGCAGCAGCCTCCTAACAGCTCCAATGGCTGCGAAACCCCCAGCAATTAGGGACAGAGCTTTCCCCTCTGGAAGCAGAGTTCCACAGAGCTAAAAAAATCAAGTAATTCACCTGCAACATGAGCAGGCAAAGGAAGCAAAGTAAGAACAGCCCCCAGACTTCAGATGCCTTCTTTGGGGACAAAAAGGATCAAAGCATGGAATGGGAGGAAGACAACACAGTCATAACTCCCACACCAAAAGCTTCCAAGAAACATGTAGACTTCCTACAAGGCGTAGAGCAGCTTAAGAAGGATTTTGAAAACGAAATAAGAGATGTGGAGGAAAAATTGGGAAAAGAAATAAGAATGATGCAAGAAAATCATGAAAAGAGAGTCAACAACCTGACTGAAGAAAATAACACCTTAAAAAAATAGATTAACTCAAATGGCAAAAGAGGCCCAAAAAGCCAATGAGGAGAAGAATGCCTTAAAAAGTCAAATTTTCCAGACGGAAAAAGAATCTCAAAAGCTTTCTGAAGAGACTAATTCCTGCAGAATTAGAGTGGAGCAAATGCAAGCAAATGACTTTATGAGAAATCAAGATACCATTAATGAGATCCAAACAAATGAAAAATAGAAGGAAATGTGAAATATATCATTGAAAAAACCACTGACATAGAAAATAGATCAAGGAGAGATAATTTTAAAATTATTGGACTACCTGAAAGCCATGATCAAAAAAAGAACTTAGAGAGCATCCTTCAAGAAATTCTCAAGGAAAATTGCCCTGATATTTTAGAACCAGAGGTAAAAATAGAATTGAAAGAATTCACCAATCACCTCTTGAAAAAGATCCTCAAAAGAAAGCTCCTAGTAGGAATGTTATAACCAGATTCCAGAGTCCCCAGATCAAGGAGAAAATATTACAACCTGCCAAGAAGAAACAATTTGAATACTGTGGAAACACAATGAGGATAACTCAGGATCTAGCAGCTTCTACATTAAGGGATCACAGGGCCTGGAATATGATATTCCAGAGATCTAGGGAGCTAGAATTAAAACCAAGAATCACCTACCTAGCAAAACTGAGTATAATGTTCCAGGGGAAAATATGGTCATTCAGTGAGGTCGAGGACTTTCAAACATTCTTGCTGAAAAAACCGGAACTGAAAAGAAAATGTGACACTCAAATACAAGAAGCATGAGAAAGTAAACATGGAAAAGAAATCATAAGGAACTTTTCAAAATTGAACTATTTACATGACAACATGGAAAAATGATAATTGTAAGTCATGAAACTTTTCTCAGTGTGAGGATAGGTGAAGGGAATACAAATGTATATATACATGTACACATATGTCTATATAGGAGGGTTTATATATGCATATGAACACATATCTGAGTGTGTGTATATATGAGTACACAGAGGGCACACGATCAATTGAATAGGAAAGGATGATACTTTAAAAGGTGAAATTCTGAGGTGAGAGAGGATTAGAATGAGAGGAGACAGGGAGAGACAGAATGGGGTTAATCATGTCATATGGAAGAGGCAAAGGATAATTGTTACAATGGAGGGGAAGAACAGGAAGGCAAAAGGGAAAGGATCAACTTTACTCTCGTTGAATTTAGCTTAGGGAAGGAATGACAAACTCTAAACTGGGTATCTCACTACACAGGAGAGTAGGGGGGATGGGATGAGAGGTGGAATGATGGAGGGGAGGGCAGCATGGGAGGGAGGGTTGCTGGAAGTACATACTTCTGTTAAAGGGACAGGGACAGGGTAGAGAATAGAATAAGGAGAGGGGGGCAGGATAGGAAGAAGGGACATATAATCAGTCTCTCACAATGTGCTTACTGTGGAGATGTTCTGCATAATTACACATGTACAGTCTATACTGAATTGCTTGTTCTTCCAGTGGAGGTGGAGGGGACGAATGAGGAAGGGAAAGAATCAAGAATTTAAAGTTCTATAATCAAATGTTAAAAAAAAATAAAATATATATACATATATATAATTATTATTATTATTAACTACATCCAACTGGGAATTAACATACACAGGCATTGTGGTAGAGAGATCCTTCCTGCCCTACCGGAAAGTCAGAGGGGTGAGAGGGAGAACATAGGAGAGAGCAGATTGGGGTAGGAGTTATACAGTGAGTCAGATGGCTGTTTTGAGGTATTGGGTAGGGGAAAGATGGGGAGAAAATTTGTAACTCAAAATATCATGGAAATGAATGATGTAAACAAGAAAATAAATAAATTTATTTATTTAAAAAAAAGAGAGAGTGAGACAGAAAACTTCCACAGATATCCTAGAGAGCAGATGAATATTCTCTACTCATGAAAAGGTTTTTAAAGCAACCCAGGTCATAGATGGCATTTAACAAAAACTAAAGGGGTGAATGAAGTGGGGAGTGGGAAGTGGGGGGAGAAGATAAGGTAACAGGGATAGGCTAAAAGAGGCTGAGAAAGAAAATAGTGAAAATAAAAAGGAGGGAAATTCACAAATAGTGATTGTAGCTTTCAATGTGAAGGGGATGCTTACAGCCTCTCTCTTTGTGGTGACCAAGAACTGGAAATTGCAGTGATCCTCATCATCTGGGGAATGGCTGAACACATTGTGGTGTATAGTCATGACAGAGCAATACTATGTTAGAAGAATTGATGATGGGGTTGCTAGGTGGCTCAGGGAATAGAGCGCCAGCCCTGGAGTCAGGAGCACCTGAGTTCAAATCTGATCTCAGACACTTAAAACAAAAAATAGCTGTGTGACCTTGGGCAAGTTACTTAACCCCAATTGTCCTGCCTTTCCCCCTCCAAAAAAAGAAGCAAAAAAAAAAAAAAAAAGAAATGATGAGCTCATTGATCTTAGAAAGTCATGGAAAGACTTGCATGAAATGATGAAGAGTGGAGAGAGCAGAACCAAGAGAACACTGTATCTGTCACAGCTATATTGTTTTAAGTATGAGTGATTAAGTCATTTTGATTATTATAAATACACAGATTAAAAATAAAAGGCATATAAAGAGAGATGCTATCTATGTTGAGAGACAGAACTGATAAATAGAAGTATGAATAGAACAATTTTACATACATGCCAATTTGTGTCTAATGACAACCATCTGGAGAGGGAAGGAAGGGAAAAAAAAGGAAAAAAAAAAAAAGGAATTTGCCTGATAACTTTATGGTTTATTTGGAGAGAATAGCAGGTTGTAGGTACTTGGTAGACTTGTAGTTTCATGTGCAATCATCTTTTTTATTGTACTATGTTATGGAAATGCTTGTTTTGTTCCCTGAACTGAAAATAAAGTAAATTTTTAAAAATAAAGAAAAAACTAAGAAAAGGAAAAAGAAAAGGAAAGAAAAGAAAGAGAAAAAGGAGTGCAGCAAAACTAAACAACACTCAGAAACAAATAGGACATTATTTCACTTTACTACAACCACAGTGCCCCAACTCTGCCAAGAGAGGATGAAAATTACTTCTTATCCTGCTTCTTCAGGGTCATACTTGGTCAATACAGTGAAATAATGTTTAGTTGTTATTCCCGTGTGTGTTTGTGTGCATGTTTTTCATTTTCCTTTACATTTTTGGGAATCATAGTGAGCATTAGTTTTCTTATTCTGCTTACTTCACTCCCCATAATTTCATATGTCTTCCCGTGGTTTCCTCTCTCCTTCCTGTCAATTCTTATGGCATAACATTTTGTCATTACAATGTATAATTGTTTATCCATTATCCAACTGATGAACGTGCACTTTATTTCTAGTTCTTTGCCACTACAAAAAAAAAATGCTGATTGATATACATGTGCTAGTATGAACAGAATTATTATTTCTACCTTTGACCTACATTTTATATGTGCCAAATATTGGAATCTCTACATCAAAGGGTATATGAATGGCTTTAAATTTGACCGTCTTTTTCACATAGTTACCACTACTACAACTACCAGTTATAGCAAGAACAATAGAAACAATATATTTATTCACTGCTTCATAGTTTACAGAATGTTTTCAATCATAACAAACCTGGGGAATAATTTAAGAATTATCATTACCATTTTATAGATGAGAAAACTGAGACACAAGTTAAATGATATGAAATTGTATTACAAAAGGGACTAAGATAGAATGAGGTATTTACATGACATGAGGGGGAGAAGAGTTGCCTCAGAACTCTAACGATATCAAGGGTCATAGAGAGAGTTAAATAAGACAGAGCATTAAGGTTTTGCCAGCTATTGTTATTATTATTATTAATTATTATCCTAAAAGAGGGAAAAGAAGGGGAAATTAATACACTGGGGGAAAAGTGGGGGAGGAACAGTGGAAAAAAAATATCTAATTTGATCAGGTTATAAAAATGGAAGAAAATACAAACAAGGAGGAATGTGTGAGGGTAGTTGGCAAGACTTTAAGCTCATTTTCATTTAAAAAGTTCAAAGAAAGGTAGAATACACATGCAGGCAGGGAAATGGGTGCAAAAATATCTGCATATCTCTCTATCTCTGCCTAACTCTATATCTATCTATAACAGAGTGTATATTCAGGGAAGAATTAATTAAAGTGAAAATGAACTATAACTACAGAGATTAGAACGTGAAAAGGAGTTTAAAAGGAAATAAAGAAAAGGAAAGAACTTATAATTGGGAGATAGACGAGGGTAAAGGATGAGAAGCAAAGAAACAGAAGCCGATTGAGTCCAGAATAGAGCTCTGATGCTGTTCTCTCACTACACTCTTCCTACTTGAAGTGAGGAGATAGGGACTTTATATCATGTATCAATAAAATGGAGAATTAGACTTCATTTTACCCAATTCTTAGGACTTCAAAAATGTTCCCAAAATAGGAATTATACTCAAAAGACAAAACTATTTCAGTTGCCTCAGTGGTTTAGGATAGCAAAAACTCTAATGCAGTTAAAACTTACAAATAGAGAGACAGCTAATTCCTAAATTCTAGTATTCACTCAGCATTCCCATTTCTCTCTCACCTCATCCCTTCTATGCTGAATAAGCTAGTTATCAACAGAACTTAACTCAAACTGATGAGGTGCAGGCTCTGGGAGCCCCCTTGACCTTTCCTTGAATCTTTCCACATAAAGTATTTGCCCAAGGCCATAGGCCTTTCCTCGTGGCTCTGCCCAAGTCTTTAGCTAGTCCTCTTGTCCAGCAATTTCCCGCTCTTGATCCTCCTGTTCCACTTTTGAACTGGCTTAGCCCACCATTGTCTGTCAGCTCTAGGTAGCCTCCAGCAACTTCACACCCTTAATCTCTCATTACTGGAGTCTGATCTCATCTGACTCCTGAAGACCCTCCCCAAACTCCTCCTCTAGACCATCCCTAGATTCCCACAACCTTTCTGTACATAAGACCCCATCTTCCCTCCATGTGGTGTGACAGCACCATAGAATGACTTAGCACAGACTTAGTCTGTCCTGCTTGCCCAATGTAAGCAACACAGATACCTAGGCTCTTTAAGAGTCTACCCAATATGGCAAACTTTCACTAAACTTTGCTTTTCTTTGGCTGAGAGAAGACTTGAGTTGAATTCTTTCAGCAGGATCTGGCATGTTGGTATTTCGGGGTCTCGAGCACCCCTAACCCTAACCACATTAAAACCACCACTGCTGCCTACCAAAAGGCCAGTAAAAAACAAAAGGCAGAAGCTGTGCCTGGCTCAGACACCAACATGGCAGCACTCTGTGCTGAAATAGACTTTATTCATAGGACTGAAAAACAAATGGAATTTATGCAGGAAACATAGGTGGCTATGTGGCATTCCACTAAGTTGGAGAAAAAGAGCTAAGCATACAACTGGGGGTGGTTCTGATCCTGCTCATTCCATCTCCAATTTACTTGGGATAGACAGAACAGAAAAATATGACTTGCCCAGTTTGAGTGTTTTTGAGATACCTTTGAGGTCTAGTCCCAAAGGAAACCACTTTAAATTTGGAAAATGAGTTAGAGATGAATATAAGGGAAAAAATGGAATTGACATAGATTTCAAGAAAAAGAAAACTCAATTAAAGACCTTAAACACAAGTAGATAAACCAACATGTAATGTTAATAAATGGAGAGAACATGACCTCCAGGTAAGCTAAATAAGTCAATATATCTATGAACAAATATTATAAAACAAAGGCAAGTTAATCAAATTCAATTGACCAAAAGAAGACGACACTGTAAATTTACAAAAGACAAAAAAACCAACCAAACAAACAAAAAGACAAGTGACTACAACAGTTTGTTCCTAAATGGCTTAGAAGAGAAATATGAATTTTAAAGGAGAATTTATGGCTTGCAAAACAAAAATAATTGGCAAATTAGAAAAATGTGAATACATGGTGTCAAGTTGTATCAGCAATGCAGTATTCACAATGCCTATAGTAACTATAAATATGCTGATATGGTTATTAATCACAAAATGTAACAGGCTCTCTACATAAGAAATATAGCTAGAGCATTCATTTAAATACCAGAAAACGGAGTCCCAAAACCAGAAAGTCAAAGCCAACACAGTAGTTATGAAGTTGGCACATGTGGTTAAAGTAGTAAACACCCACATTCTCAAGCCTTCAAAACAGGCCAGGCTACCTCAGGCAAAGATGCTCCTCTCCTCACTCACCACAACTGCTCAGCGTCCAGGCAGCTTGCTTCCAAGGCAGTCTCAGCAGGAGTCCTTAGCAGAGATTCTTGACGACTAAGAGGAAAAGGAGTTTGCAACTGCAGCCCCTGCCTCTGCCGCCTCTTCCAGTTAGCACCACACAGAATCTAGCTTGGTTCCGGGGTTCTCTTGATCCACCCCTTCCTGCTACCTCAGCAAGTTTAAGGGGCAGGGAAGATCTTCAAATCCCAATATCGTTACACTAGTCTCACCAAAGAACAAAAGAGGAAATAACTCATTGAGAATACAAACACTAAGAAGTTAAGGACAATCTAAATAAAAAGAAGCAAAAACTAACTGTCAAAAATAAAGAGTGGAGTGGGAAAGAAAAAGATTAAAAAGCATAAGAAAATAGAATAAAGGAAAATACACAATGATTATAGCCATAAATGTGAATGGAATAAACATATTTATAAAATGGAAGAGAATAATATAATTGATTAGAAATAGGGATCCAATAATACGTTGTTAACAAGAAATTTACTTAAAACATGAAGATTCATAGGAAGCTAAAATAGGAGAATAAAACAAGATTTTTTTTTTAAGTCAAAGAGGAAAAAATAGAAATCATGCTGAGAGCAATATGGCAATATAACAAACAATATAGAGAAATAGATTTATTAGAGACAGGGAAATGATATTGCATTGAATGATATAGACAGTGAATTAATATCCATTTTTAAAATATATGTACCAATGCATAGCATGTAAATATTCAAAAGAAAAAGTAAATGAGGAAGAAAGAAATTAAGAAAAAGAAAGAAAAAAGAGAGAGATCAGGAAGAAAGATGAGGAAGGAAGGAAGGAAATTAAGGAGTTGGATTGAATTTTAGAAACATTAGATTCTATAAACATTAGATAATCATTTCCTTCCATCCTCTTGCCCCAGATCTCAATTCTCCCCTTTCGTCTGCAACCAAAGTCAAACCTCCAACTTCCTGTAAGTGCCCACAACCAGGGGCTTTCTGCCTCACTGCTTCTGCACTCACCCAGAGTGTGTGCTGTTTCCTTCAGCTGGGTCTGGCATTCCTGATAAGTAGAGGTTCACTCAATCTTCCCAGGCTCTGGTGCTCAACTCTGCTTACTATCCTGGGGATAAAAGTATTGGTGGCTGGAGTGGAAGCAGCCTCTCAAACTAACTAACCCCAAGGCTTGCCACTGGCTGTTTAAGAGACTTATGGCTTGTTGTTAAAAGGGAATCAAGCCTGGAGGTGTTTACTCTTTACTGGGACCAAACCTTGTTCTGGGATTTTTCTTCTGATCCTCTCAAATTGTCCCAGGAGGACTGGGTTATGCCACTGTTCTTATTTATCTCCATCCACACTTCCTTCGCCCTAAGGTGCCATTTTAACTCTTTTGTGGGGAAAAATCTTGAGAGCTTAGAATTTTCTGACCTACTCTGCCATCTTCCCAGAATCCTCTCTCAATTTGGATCTTCTTAAAGGCATCTTCTTTGTTTCATTTATTTTATAGCACCATGTCTATATATTGGACCATATAAACAGTACATAGTAAAATATATATTCAGCCAGCTAACTTCTATTTTAACAGAGGTATTCTTAATTCACAATAAGCTACAGTTTCTTGCTAAATCACTGAGTGGTGTATGACTATGAGTTATAGAAGAAGTTAAGGCAAAGCAGCTCTAGTTAGAATAAGTGCAGTGGAGGAATCTGGAATGAACACACTGCAGTAAAATGTGTTCAATTCAATCCATTGCTATCTTTATTTTACTAAGTTACTTGATTCGATATCATAGAATTCATGAAAAGAAAAATCATTCTTGAATTTTTTCCTTGCTTTTTCTTCCTCTGTTGCTAGTGATTGAGCATAACTATGAAATTTTAAGAGATGAGTCAATTCAGTTATTTTTGCTATCATGTAACTTGATTAAATGATAAGAGGAGCTTATTTGTTTGAAGGTAGCATCTGTAATTATCAGTTATTGATTATCTGTTCTGTGAATCATGACTGAAGATATAGAATGATTTTTCTCCCATCTTCAGCATCAACTTCAGAAAAGAATCCCTATTCTATGTGTCTGTACACAGCAACTCAAGGGAGACAAACTATCTGTTTAAATGTATCTTAAATAGAAATAGAGAATCTATTTAAATGTCTGTTGCACATATTATTTGGTCAGCTTCATTAGTTTGTGGGATGTTCAGAATGTCCATCCCTGTGAAGAAAAGTAACAAGACAAGCTGAAATAAATAGGACCCACTTTTCATTAGGAAAGGCTGAAAAGATCAACCAATCATCAAGCATTTAATAAGGGCCAGCTAGGTACTGGTACCATACTAGGCACTAGGGAGACATAGACAAAAATTATACAATCCTAGTTCTTGAAGAACTTGCATTTTATCTTGGGAGATGACACATAATCTTTCCAATATAAATATGAGATAATAATGGGGGAAAAGCCTTAATGGCTAAGGAAGACGTCCTATGGAAGATGACACTTGAACAGAGCTTATAAGAGGCAGAGGTGTAAAGGGAATGCATTCCAGTCATGCAAAATAGTCAATGCAAAGTCATAGATAGGGGAGTTGAAGTGTTATATGTGAATAACAGCAAGGAGGCCAGTTTGGCTTGACTACACAGTGTATGAAAGAGGAAAATGTACCAAAACTTTGACAATGAAGGTTGGTGCTAGGTTGTAAAGAGCTTTAAATGCCTAATGGATAGATTTATATTTAAGCCTCTATAATGTTAATGGGAGATAAAGCTCTTCCCTGCCCATTAATAGGCCTCACAGGGAGCCCAACAAGAGAAGCTTAATTAGAGGAGGTTTGTTTTTCATTAAGGCTCACATCTTTTGTTAATTTGTAATTAGATAGTGGGTCAGGAAGGTTGTGATGCCCTCTGACCCTGAAGAATTGTATATATACTCTGAGATTAACATTTTGCTTTGGGGCTTATTCATGGAAAGAGTGTTTGAGTGATGCAGCTAGAGAGACTCTGGGTAGCCATTAAGGACTCCTAGGGCCCCTTTGAAAACCCAGATGTTGGTGCTTGTCTCCTTGGTAACCATGTATGTATGCAATGGTCAGACAGCTAGAAGCCCTGTCTGTGGATCTGTTGAACTATGTTATTTTCTCTGTCTGAATTTTTTTCTGCTTCTAATTTCTGTTAGTATTTTCTGAAGTTCAGGGTGCTGACTTTTTCCCCTGAAATAAGTGAATAATATATATTTAAAGTTGCTTTCCTTTAGTAAAACAGATCAAAGAACCTATACTAGTAGCCATCCTGGATATGCTAGGGTACTTGCTATTATAATCTCCAGGTAACAGGGAGCTGGAAACACTTGAGTTTACTGGAGAAGGGACCGACATGCTAATATCTGTGCTTTAGGGATAAATCTTTTCTGGTTTTGAAAAGAAAAGGTCAGAGATGAGAGAGAATTGAGGCAGGGAGTTGTAATGTTTGAGCTGAAAAGAGATGAGTACATGAATGAAGATGGATTCTATGAATAGAAGAGAAAACCTGTTTTGAGGGTTAGAAAAATAACATGATTCACTGAAGATATATTTTGGGTAAAGATGAATGAAGAGCCAAGAAAATTATGAACTAAGGTGGGATGATGTCAGTAGAATATACTACAGAGGTATACAGTGGATTTTCTAGATCAATAGGAAGACTAGGTACATACAAAGCTTGTGTTACTGAAGGAAAAGAAATTGGGGTATTTAGAAAAAACTATTAAAGATGCAAAGAAAAATAACTAAATAAATAATTAACACTTGATACTTTAAGGATAATTCCTTTAAGTAAGTATAAGCTATACCTGGCTAGGTCACTTAGGCATAAACTCTCCATAATGTTGGCCAATACAAGCCAACAAAAGGAATAAATCCAATATAGTTAATGAAGTTAGTTAGAGGTAACAAGTTAAAGAGGAATAATGCTTACTATGAAATATTTATTTTCTTTTCTAACTTAATGTGACCACTTCAGGGAATTTCTTATTCATGCTAATCAGGATATAACTTTATTTGGTAAGTCATTTTAATTCTTCGGGCCCTACTTTCCTCATCAGTAAAATTAAGGGTCTCAACTAAATAATTTTAAAGATCACTTTTAACTCTAAATGCTATACAATCTAAGTTTAGGTTTCTTTTATAACCTACATTGTTCAATTAATTATGAAACAATGCTTTTATATATGCAATTTTAGGCAAATCATTTCACCATTCTAGGTCTCAGTTTCTTCCTTTGTAAAATGAAGTTGGACCATATGATTTCTAAGGTCTCATTTACCTCTGATCTTATAATGGAACACATAATGTACCAGTGCTGGAATGATATAATTTTTTTGTATCTTCAGTTCAACATGCCAGAAGAAAACCAAATTAATATACAAAACTTCTCCCCCCAAAGTACTGACTGCCACATCATCTATTAGTAGTTATGGATGTTTTATACATACTTGTAGTACTACCCTTGAAGCTTTAAAGATTGACTTTTTAAAAATTTTGTCTTGGCTTCTGTAGCCCTTAGCACAATGCCTTGTACATAGAAGAGGCTTAATAAATGCTCATTAAATTTAAAGTAATATCATAAAATATTCAATATTTCATGGGAAAAAAACAGAAAAGAAGTTCAATATAATAAAGAAAACTGCTATGCAAAGGTTCTATCAAAGCAATTGAAATAACTATTTAGATGCAAGAAACTAAAGAAAGAGAAAGTATATGTAAATTGGGAAAGTCAGACTGGATGCCTTCCTTTCCCATTCTAACATACTTTTATTCTATAACTTTCATTGTTCTTGTTGATCCCAGAATACCTGATTTAGGAAAATTACATTAGAATCCAAAAGCAAATTAAATTGTTGTTAAGTCATTTTTTGGTCATTTCTTATTTCTTATAACCCCATTTGGGGTTTTCTTGGCAGGGACACAGGAGTGGTTTGTCATTTTCTTCTCTAGCACATTTTACCAATGAAGAACTGAGGCAAAAAGAGTTAAGTGACTTGCCCAAAGTCACACAGCTAATCAGAGTCTGAGGTCAGATTTGAATTCACAAAGAGTCTTCCTGATTGCAGGCCCAGCACTCTATCCACTGAACCAGTTGGCTACCCACTGTAATAAAGCTCAAATATTAAGTGAGAAAAATTATCTCATTTGTTTTGAAGTATCTATACAAATTAAGGTAAACCAGGATCATTGATATAGCAACTCAAATTACATTGAAACAAGGCAAGGGGCCTCTCTGATCATTCTTGCTTTTTGAAAATGCTGCTGCTGCTGCTGGAGACATCACCTGTATTTGCCATTATGCTTAGATTGCCTGATGTCTGATGGATAATGAAGACCTCCCTTTAGATTTTGGTTATAGCCACTGGTTACAAAGTCTGATTTCTTTTTTATCTCATTCTGTCTTTTATTACATTGAACCTACTCTAATTGTAAATTGAGAAAATATTATTAAAGTGCGCTAAACTAAATTAACCATCATCTGAATATAAATGGTATATTTTTCATGGCTGAAATCTAGAGAAGTAATAATATTTACATAGTGCTTTCCAAGTACTTGCTGCAAACATTTTATGATATTGCTCATTTAGATGATTTTTATATAATGACTCTCAATAAAATTCCTATTTACTAGGCCATATTGATTTAGGAAAGATAATTTAAGATTAAAATTTGACCTACTTGATTCAAAGACATTATATTGCCCTTTTTACCAATTTTTAAAAGCTTTTCTAACAAAAGAAAATCTAACTGATACAAAACATTCCTGAAATTTTTATAAACTTTAGGATGTCCTCACATTCCAAGTTTTACTTTCACATCTTTCAGGTCACTAGTAATCTTTCAAGTGAGAAGGGAATGAGATACTATCTGACAGCTTTTTTTTTTAAATTTTATTTTAGTTTCCATCATTCATTTCCACAAGATTTTGAATTACATATTTTCTCCCCATCTTTCCCCTACCC
>JAQQSV010012449.1:0-12761 GCA_028646515.1 Pseudochirops corinnae
GCCACAGGCTCCACGTGACCACATTCAGCCTATTAGGGAACAGAGTATACTTTCAAATATCCAAGGGTCCTCAGAGTCACGTAGCCACTTTAGCAAAGGGCCTAGGGGCAGGGAAGATCTTTAGATTCCCATAACACCCTTACAGGTTTTTAGAAGCTAATGAACTTAGCATCTCAAGACTTGTTGGACCAGAGAATGGTGGTTTATATCAATGACATTCTCATCTGTCTCCTGAATTCCACCTCACCTACCAATTGATGCAGATCACCAGCTTGTGCCTACGCCAGTACCAGTGATTTGCCATGTTGGAGAAAAGAAAATTCCAGAAGAAGAGAGAAATTATGAGTTAAAGGGATTATTAATAGGAATATCCTCAAGACAAAGACCATATTATAATGGGGGTTCCCCTTCGTGGGCAAAAGATCTATAGAATTTCCTTGGTTTCATGAGATATCAACTGATTTTCTGCACTGATTGCAACTCTCACCAACCTGTTCAAATACTTCAAAGTATTACAATGGAAACCAGAGGCAGAAATCTACAGTGATCTGAAAGGAACCTGAGGGCTCATTCAGTCCAATCCCTTCATTTTACAGATGAGCAGAACGAGGTGAAGTAGCTTACCCATGGTTGCACAGGTGATAATCATCAGAAGGATCTGAACTCAAATCTTTCTGCCTAAAGCTAATTTTCCTTCTGATTTCACTATTTCTGTCACTTCATCTCTAATGTTTGAAACCTTGAGGACATCTTTAACTCTTCTCCCTCTCCTCTCACATCCAAGAGTTGTCAGGTTCTGTCCATTCTCTTTCAACAGTATCTCTTGCATCTCTCCCTGCCTCTCTATTCCCATGATCACTATAATTCTATCATTACTTCTCATTTCAACTACTTTAATTACCCCTTAATAACTTCTACTTATTTATTCCCTCAATTTCTTATTCATATAGCTAAAAGCTTTATTATGCCTGAATACAGTCATGTGACTCTTGTTCAAATATCCTGCTCCATCAGTAGAAAGTATCTATAAGCTTTTCAAGGGCTCAGCACCTCTCCCCTTTCCCAAAGCATCAAGGAATCTACACCTTCTCTCTGTGCTGCTAGGGAGCCCTCTAGAGTTTTGTGCTGAAGGGACAAAAACCAAATTTCTTTGAAGAAATTCAAAGCCCCAAAGAGTCAGATTTGGAGGGAAGGACAATTCTGGTTCCTTCACTGACCTGTGTTTATAGTAACCCCACCTCCTAAGTAGTACATATAACCTGGGGGATAGGTACATAAACCTATATTCAAGTCAGAAATTGTTATCCTGGTGTTAATATTCACATAAGCTAGAAAGTATGATCTAATGGTTTTTAAGGGGGGAAAAAATATAGACAAAACTGATGGGCATGGCTCAAAAACCACTTTATTTCCCTGATAAATCAAGCTTTAAAAGTTTATTTTGATACTCCCATGTATTTAAATAAGTGATTTATACAAACAGTACTTGATTTTTTATGTAACACTTGAGAAAATTCAGTTAAGCAACATCTGAACTATAGGATAATAACTACAATAACAATTAGCTTTCATGGTGTTAATAAGGAAAAGAGAGAAGATTTTTTAACCATGTCTTTGAACTCTTTTGCCTTAGATCAACATCACTAAACTACTACTTTCAAAGGAAAAATTGGAAAGAAAACAAAGGAATAAGGAAAAGGGAACCTTGGATAACAAAGCATACTGTAAATAATTCTTGGCGCATCAAGTTACTCCCTTCTTCAATTAAAAGAAAAAGTTTGTCCTTGAACTTGTAAAAGCAAACCTCTGTGATTAGTCTAACAATTCAAATACAAGCTGAGCAGCAATTTTTATTGTTTGTAGCAAGAAACTATAGCTGTTTTTTAAAAAAATACAGTAAATTCATTACAGAAACCAAAAATTGATGATCCTTTGTTTTCATTTTGATCATTGAAAAACTTGTTACCTAGTCTTTGGATACTTAATCTTTTTTTGAGGAGGGTGAGGATGGAGTAAAAGGGCTAGCAACTCTTCCACAGTTTCTTAGTCACAGAGAAGTAGATTTGGGGAATGACTTGTCCATGATCACACAGCTGTATGTATCACAGGCATGATTTGAACTCTTCCTAACCCCAAGGTCAACCTTCTCTCTATATATCCATCATACCACATTACTTCTCTTGTCTTACCTTATCCACAATAGTGCAAGTGGATATAGGGAATAATTATGAAAGTGTAGTTAAAATAAGTAAAAACATCCACGTGGAATTAATAAATTGCTCAAGAAAAGTGGCTTCTGTCTGATATGGGCTATTATGAATAGTATTACTATTGAAACATCATAGTTATCCATGTGAAATAAAAGTCCAAAAGAAGAAAACAACTCAATAGGTCATCTAGAACAAATCCAGTCAACACAGTCCAACCTTCCAGGACTTCAATCAATTGATTATTTCACTCACACTCAAAATGAAGAGATTTCTGTAACACACTGTTATCTTGCCGCCATTTTTTATCTTACTGATTCTTCCCTATCTACTACAAACATTTGTGTAGTATTTTCCTCATGCAATACTTTACCAAAGCACAAACATTTAGTGCCTTTAATGTTTTCCTAGTAATTTCTCTGACTCATCATAAGATCTCTTTAATTTGTTTGCAGATTTCTAGGATAAACAACCTGTAAGAATAATTGCTTTTTTTTTAATCTTCACAAACAAGGAGCTTCTAAGAAGAAACTGTGAATTCTTAAAGAAAATTTTCTTTTATAATTAAAATTAACTAAAAAGTATGGGGAAAATGGTTTGTTTCCACCTCCCTGCCCTGCCCATACACAGAGACATACCAAAAGAGACTGAGGATTATGAAAAATCCCTTAAGCATTATTTTTTTTCTTCTGGTTGTACAAGTAAAAAAACAAATATATGCACTCATATGTATTTAATTCTACGAAAACCCAACTGTGATGCTTCATTTTTGAGGTAGCACTTTTCACAGCAGTAAAGAATTGTAAACAAAGAAGTTAACCTTCTGTTGCCAGATGGCTAAACACAGTTAGATGAATGTAACAGAAGATCACTGTAAGAAATAACAAATAGGAAGAATTCAGAGAAAATTGGGAGCACTCATATGAAATGATGCAGAGTGAAGTAAGCAGAACTAGGAAAACCATTTACATGAGGATGACAATGTAAAGAAAAATAACATTGAAAGAATTCAGATGCTCAATGCAGTAACCAACCATAACTTGAAAGAAGTTGGTGGTAAAGCATGTCTCAGCAGAAGATAATCTGGCAAGAAAAAGAAAGAGACAGAGAGAAAGAAAGAGAGAGAATAAAAAGGAAGAGAGGAAGGATGGAAGAAAGAAAGAAAGGAAGGAAAGAAGGAAGCAAGGAAGGAAGCAAGGAAGGAAGGAAGGAAAAAGCATTAATAAGACATTTTAAATAACTGCAAAAATAGACCAAAAAGGAAGGAAGCAGTAGTGGTAAAACAAGTACATAGCTTTTATACTGTCTGTAAACATTTACTTCAATCTTGGTACGCTAAATGTGAGAACTTTGTCCACTGTTCAACATATTGACACTTTGTAGCCCCCTCAACACCTAGTGTAGTACTTTATGCACAATGTACTCAATGACATTTTTGTTGGATTGAATTATTGAAAAACAATTTTCACAAGTCAGATATGGGGAAGAAGTACACATAATAAAAGAGAAAAATATGGGACGACTAGGTGGCGCAACAAATCTGGTCTCAGACACTTAACACAAAAACTAGCCCTGTGACCTTGGGCAAGTCACTTAACCCCAATTGCCCTCCAAAAAAAAGTAAAAAATAAATAAAAGAGAAAAATATGTGTCAGCTAAAACTACAAATAAATATTAGTCACTAATTGCACACTAATTCTTAAAAGTAGATACTGTACTATGATGCACACAAAGCAGTGACATATATAGAAACTATTGCTCAATGCTCACTGACTATTCAATAGCAATCTAATTCATATTGAGTCCTGAAATTTAGAGAGATATCTAAAACTAGAAGAAAGTCCAAAGAGGAGCAAGGAAATATTTTGCTTACAAGACTGAAAAATAATTTATAATGAAAGATTAGAGGTACTGAAATCACAGTTTCATATTTTTAGAACTGGAAGGGATCTTAAGAGATCATTTAATTCAGTCCCCTCATTTTCATATTAAGAAACTGAAGCCTAAACAAGTTGAGAAATTTGTCTAAAGTGACTCAGGTAGTAAGTGGATGAGCTAGAATTGTAACTGAGGTCTTCTAACTCCAAATTCACCCCTCTTTGCACTATTCCACCCTGAATTACTGGCCCCATACATAGCATCTCCAAGCTCTTGGTCTTTGAAACAAATAATAAATTTTGAAATAGTGCTTATCTTCAGGCAAAGAAAAGTGCTAGTATAGAAGGAAAAAATAGAAAAATAGATATGAATATGATTTAAGTAGATCAGAGTTTACTCCCAGATAAGAAATTCATAGCCAAGAATACTCTTACTCAGAACATTCTGAAATGGGTAAAAACACCTTAAAATTGAGTCTCTCCAATGCCTAAATCATTCCTATTAGTTTACATTTACTATTTTCTGCTTGAATGCAAAAACGATATTTCCTGACCCCTTAAATCATTACAATTCTCCCTGTGCTGGAATAAAATTCAATAGAAAAAGGATAATTCTCTTATTTTACTTGAGATTGGCACAAGAACATTGCATAACAAACTAGGGAGAATGACTTGAGTAGTGAAGCCTTGCAAGAGCTAGAAATAAATCAAAGTTTTTGTTTATGGTTCTTACTTTGGGGTATTTGACCTCAGCAGAGAAGCTTAATGGGTCGATTTGTGTAAATTAAGCACATTTCAAACTCATTCCCTGAAGTGAATATTCAACTACTACTGTCCACTAGCAGATATAAACTATAATTGTAACCTAAGAAACTGGCCAGTATTGAAGTAATTCTCACTAAATTTCTGACAAACTCTATTACTGGCTAGAACCAAATCTTTTTTTTTAATGGAGTGTTCTGCATGCTACTGAGGGACTCACCCAATTTTATCCATCTCATTGATTATTTTCTTTTGAACCTCTTCTTATCTTTTTAGTTCCAAAGTGAATTAGAGACCAGACCTGTGGTTTTCCTAGCGTCGGGAATTCCCCTGGTGAGGGAACTGCCTTTAATAATGCAGGTCGGGACCTTTCTCCGCAATTAAGGCAGTTGCCTAGAACACTGAGAGGTTGAGTGAGTTAATAGTCACGAAGCCATTGTAGTTCAAAGAGGAAGCTTGAACTCAGGTGTTCCGGGCTCGCTAGTCATTTTCCCTTGCAGCTTTCTTACCTCAATCAGAACTTTTTTGTTGTGTTTGGGTTTTTTTTTAGTTTCAAAAGGAAAAAAAGGGGGCGGGGGGAAAAAGGGGGTAAGAGAGAGGTAGGGAGGAAGAGGGGGGAGAGAGAGGTTGGGAGAAAGGGGGGAAGAAAGGGGGAGAGAGAGAGAGAGACAGAGAGAGAAACAGAGACAGAGACAGAGAGACAGAGACAGAGACAGAGAGAGACAGAGACAGAGAGAGAAAGAAGAGAAGAGAAGAGAAGAGAAGAGAAGAGAAGAGAAGAGAAGAGAAGAGAAGAGAAGAGAAGAGAAGAGAAGAGAAGAGAAGAGAATCTGATAATGTGGGCATATCCATTGGCCCCTCCAGAATTTTTCACCAGCGCCTGCACCCAGTAGTGCCTACTGAGACCATTAATACCTCGGGCGCAGCTCCTGGAGAGAAGGCATGGAAGGCTGCGTTGTTAGTCATCTCAAAGAGCCTAGAGCAGGTGGAGGCGGGCCGCGAGCTAGCCCCACTGCTGCTGCTGCTGCCGCTGCTGCTGCCTCGGCTCATGTTTGGCCAGGACGCGAGCGCGCGCCGCCTCTCCAGGTATCTGGGCCCTCGTTCCGAATTCGAACCTCCTGCCTCGGTTCTGCTCCGCAAGCGGACTGCCCTGACCTGGGAGTCTGAGGGCTAGGATTCTATCACCTAAGAGCTGTCTCCCCTAGCAACGCAAACATGCGGAGATAGGGTGGAGGAGTGCGAACTCCTGTCAATTCTCGCGGGAAAAATGAGCTTGCCTGTATCCCCGGGAGGAAACGCACGCGGGGAAACATCGGCTTGCAGGCCTGCAGCCTTGAATTTGTGGCTACTGTGGGAAAAGGACAACAACTCCGTGAATCCCGCTCGGGAGGGTCCCAAGGCGTCCAAGGAACAGTGACCACGACAGGGGCAGAGAACTGGCTTTGAGACTACCACTCCCTTACCAGGAGGGAACCTAAAGAGGCTACTTAGAATAAAGGAGCCGGGCTCTTGCTCCTGGTTTTGACCAAGAGTTCCCAATGTCATCATATAGCCACCCATGGTAGTTATAAGGAAATTGCGTGTCTTCCAGGCACCTGTTATCTAGAAAGTGCAAATGAGACTTTGAGTTTCTCCAGCGTCCTTCCATCCTGGAGAATCCAACCCCTCTTACCTCAGTCATTGACTCCTCACTATTCACATCAGACACTCCTCTGCTAAGATCTGAAGAAATGGTTATGCCATCTGAAGTTTCTTGCTCACCTCTTTATTGGTCTCTCTGTTAGAAACTAACCAAAGTCTCAGATTAATCTTTCTAAAGCACAGTTCAATTTACGCATCCCTCCCCTTTCTGTTCCAATCAACTACCTTTTTTTTTTCATCAACTGCCTAATAAAGTACAAATTCCTTCCCTGACAGTCAAAGCCCTCCCAAACTGGCTCCAAAGTAATCTCTCACTAAGTATTCTTAAGATATAGCCAAGCTGAACTGCTGATCCGAAAGTCATTCAGCTCTTTCCCATGTCTGCATGCCTTACCTCAAGCAGTTTTTGATGCCAGGAGAATCACAGGTCCAGTTCCTAGACTGGAATTCCTTCCCTCTGATTTCACAGCATAATCTCTTGAAATCTTTGCTAACCTGAAAGGTCTAATACAGTGGCAACTTCCATAACCTTGCTTTTCCCCCCTTAGTCAGAAGTAAACTCTCCAGTGTCTCATAGCACTTTATTCTCAAATTCTAATTTGTACTGTAATTATTTATGTCCTCACCTTCAGTCTCCTGTTGGTTTGTAAATTGCTTGGGACCAAAGGCTATAGCTATATTTCTTTATTTTGGCATAAATCACTGCTTAACACCATGCTTTTTAGAGTCAAAGGGGCCAGGTTAAAATTCTAACCTTGCTGCGTACTCCTTTGTGACCCTGGGAAAGTCATCATCGCTGGTGTTCACTTTCTTTATCACTGAAAAAAAGAATTAGACTAGATGATCTCAGTGGTACCTTCCAGTTCTAATTCATAAAGGGACTGTAGATTTATAGCTGGAAGGAACCTTAAAGGCCACATAGCATAGCTCTCTCATTTTACGATGAGGAAACAGGACCAGAGAAAGTGACTTGCCATCTGGAACTCCAGCCTATGCCTTCTGGCTTCCAATTCAGCCAACCTGCTTTTGTATCATGAAGCCTAGAGTGAGTGCTTAATAAATGTACCACACAAGAAGCAGAAACTGTATTGGACATGTTCTCAACATATGCTCACTATCCTCCAAAAAAAAAAAATTTACAGGTATGGCAGACCCTTCTGAATTCTGTAGAATCACTACTTGCTTGGGAACTTTATATACTAGACCTGTTAAAGCTTGAGGGATTTATGTATCATAAAAAGACAAAATCATAATATCTCCCCATTTACTTTATCTTTCAAAATTGGTCCCTATCTCTGAAAATCCTCCAGAAGTTTCTTAGAAACATTAGATTTTTATAGTATTGTAAATAATTTTAGGTTATTTTCTTATTACAAACATGATATTAAAATGAGAATTTTTAATGCACTAACACAGCTGGGAAAAAACAGAAGTTGCTAAGACAACTAGAAGAGAAATATCTTAAGAGAGAATGCCTGCATACACACAGAGGGAAATTATTCCAGAGGGCAGTTCTATTGAGCACCACTTTCAGACTTGTGAATGGCTAAGAGTCTCAGTGATCAAAGTCACTTGCAAATAGTACATCAAAACTGGCCATACAAGATAGGAAATAGGACCATCAACTGGATGTGCTCCTCAAAGACTCCTCAAGTGGAAGGGTTCTTCTGGGGGGTGGGGAGGACAGTGAACCTAACCTATAATCAATTGGACTAGACAAAAAGTAGATATGCCAGATTATTTCAGAGTTGTATCTAAAATCTTTGTATTTTAAGATCTTTATTCATTTAAAAAATAAAACATGAATTTTCCAGAGTAAACACTGAGGATGAAAAGAGAGGCATTTATTTCAGGAAAGAAAATAATTGCATATAAACAAACAAAAAAAAGCAACACTCAGAGAAGAATTTGCATTAAATAAATATATTTAGCATTTATCTAGTCAAATCTTTCTTCTAAAACAATGAAAGTTTCTTCAGAATATGAGACTTGAATATTTGAAGATCAAGGAGAAAGACTGAAGGAAAAATAAGAGATTAAAGATGGTAGTGAGAGTAGAAATACAATCATTAGGGGAGTAAGGGCCTGAAGGAAGGACAGGGGATTTAGACAACAGGTAAAAAGATTAACTTTAGAGAAAAAGAAGAGATACCTCTTCCTCCGAAGCTGGAAAGTTGGAAGAATAGTTATAGAAATATTATTTCAGTTAGAAAAACAAGTGCATGAGGGACCTCAATCTGGATGGCTTAAATCATCTCATTAAAGAAGGAAATGAGATCATTTGGTAGTAAATGCAACTAAATAGGGACTGAAGATTTTAAAAGAGCAGAGTTGTGAAACATCTGCTGTAACAGAATATGCTAGAGAATCAGCAAAAAATAAAAGTTGTGTGAGTGAACTGTAACAAAAGTCTGATTGAAATCAAATGGTACACGTTCATAGTGAGCAGGATTTCACAGTTGAGACAACATGTGTTATTGTTGAGTCATTCAGTCATGTCCAACTCTTCATGACCCTATTTGGGGTTTTCTTCAAAAAGATACTGAATCGGTTTGCCATTTCCTTCTCCAGTTCGTTTTTATAGATGAAGAAACTGAAGCAAACACGGTAAAGTGACTTGCCCAGGTTCACACAGCTAGTAAGTGTCTGAGGTCACATTTGAACTCAGGTCCTCCTGACTGAAACAAAATACCAGGGAAATAAGTGTAAATTTTCTTGACATAATCTATAAAGTCTGTGAGAGTTCAAAGAAGGGAAAGGTGATTCACAAAGGTTGAGAAAATCAGTCTACAACAAGAACAAACACACAGTACTTGACAATTACCTGCTCAAATAACTGTGTTTTTGTTGCTTCAATATGTACTTCGGATAATATTAGTTTACTAAAATCATAGCACAATTATAGCCATAAACAGGGGTACAATGGTAAATGTTTAACAACTGGTTGGGGGGGGAGAGTGGAGGGAGGGAACCTTGGTTCATTGTTTTCCATGACCTAGAATTTCAATCTTATAAATGTGATGTTTTCCAGAGAAAGAATTGGTACAATCCAAATGCAGATAAAAGCATACTATTTTCACTTTTTTATGTTTTTTTTCTTTTTCAAACTATAATTTTTTTTTGTTTGCAAACTGTTTTTTCTTTCACAATACGACTACTATGAAAGTAGGTTTTACATTACTGCACATATATAACCTGTATCAAATTGCTTACCATCTTAGCTAGGTGAGAGGGAAGGGAGGGAGAAAATTTGGAACTCAAAATTTTATATAAAAAAAAAGAACACTAAAAATTGTCTTTACATGTAATTGGAAAAAAATAAATGCTATTAAAAATAAAAGCTAGGGATGGAACAAACAAAAAATCAATCAAAATAATAGTTCAACAACTGGTTCTCTGGGGAAAAGTGTACTCAATATACCCTTTTAAATTTAGTCTGCATTATTAACATTTTCTCCATCACTTAAGTTTTGGGAATCAACAAAACAATAAATGAATCCCTGATTAGTACCATTTACCAATTTCACAGGTTTAAATATTCGCACTATGAATTCAACAATTGGCTCAGTTATACCCATGAATATACTTGACCTGAAATCAGAAAGCCTGGGGTAGAGTCCCAGCTCTGCTACTTATTAACTGTGAAACCTTAAGAAATGTATGTAACTTCTCAGGGCTCCCATTTCTTCAGTTGTAAAACAAGGAGAATGGAGTTAGATTATTTCTTCCTTCTTCGACTTCCTTTAGCCATCCTCACATGAATCCTGAAGTTGCCATACATCATAAGGTCAAGTTTTTATTGCTTTTGGCTAAGAGTCATGGCAAGACACACAAGCTAAATTGAATGATAGGGGTTTGGGGGGATGGGGTATGTGTTTCAGGTTTATATAGCCTAAGCTTCTTGAGGGTAGAGACTATGGCAACACAAGGTTTTGCAATGAAAAGTGTATCACCAAGGCAATATTCACAGCACCAACAGCGACTATGAACATGCTGGCATAGTTCTGAATCACAAAATACAACAGACTTTCCACATAGAAGATAGAAGCAAAACATTTATGGAGACACCAGAAAGACAAATCCCAATACCAGAAAACCAAATTCATCACAGAAACAAAGAAATCTATATACAATAACACTGCAGAGAGCAACACCTCCCAAAGTCTTCCCCCTGCTCGGGCCTTCCCACAAACACTCACAAACCTAGCTGTCTTTTTGCCTGAATCCTCTCTCTCTCCCTCTGTACTAACTACTGTGATTCCCAGCTTCCTTTCAGCTCTGCTCCACCCATTCAGCAAACTTCTACAACTACAGACTCCATGTGATTACATTCAGCCTATTGAGGGGCAGGGAAGATCTTCAAATTACTATTACCATTACAAATGGGTGCCCAAATAAATGTTGAGTTGCAAATCCATTATACCTTTATTGCAAATCTCAAATGTTACAAAATGGTTAAAAGCAAAACAAATTTAGCAAAATTCTAAATGTAAAAATAACAATTGTTTCAGATAATTTTATCAGACCCCTGGTCAGAAAATAACAAATCAACATCAATATGCTGTTTTAGCTGTACTGTCTAACTTTAGCTCTCATTTTTTCAACAAGCAGTGCAAAAAGGGAACTAAAAGTTACAAGGTTGTTATTGTTGTTCATCTTTCATTGTCGTTATGTTTTTAAGAAGACCAATGATATCATGGGGTAATGTCTTGCTTTGCATGTGAATTAGATTAAGACTCAATCTGTAACTTACCTTTTCTAACATCATTTGCTCATATATTTAGAGCTAAAAGGAACTTTATACGTTTACAGCTCCCTCGTTTTATAAATGAGGAAGATGACCTAGAAAGATTAAATGACTTACCCAAGGTAACATATGGAAACCCAGGATTCAAACCCTAGTCCACTGACTATATAAATCTAGGGCCATTTCCATTAATGTTGCTCAAGAAATATCAAATTCAACATACATGTATTAAGCACTTGTCATATACAAAACATTCTGTTGGACATTGGGCAATGAGAAGCTAAAAAAATCACCCTCTCTGATCACAGATATTTAAAGTAAATACTAATTAAAGTCACTCACAGAAACTGCAGTTCCAGCTATAAAAAGCAAAATAAGAGACAATGTGGGTTCTAATACAGGAATTCCACAGATATTGATTCAATAGTTAGGGGAACTGAAGTAAGTCACCAAGTAGTCAAGATAGGGAAAGGAAGAAAGTAGAGACAATTGGGGAAAGGGAGAGTGGCTTGGGAAAGAACTAAGGGAATGGAATATGCAATGATAAATGGTTGTGATCAGATAATTTCAGAATTCATGAACGTAAAAGTCAAACACTTATGACTGATGACAAAATCAAGATTATGATCAACTCTGTGTTTAGCTAAGGTGGAATAGATGAGGATGACATAAGAATTGAGTAAACTGAGGAACTGGGAGGTTAGGTTATTTGAGGGAACGATATGTATATTGAAGTTCCTAGTGATGTAATAATATTGAGAATTTAACATATCAATTCAGTTGATGCTCACAAAAAATCTTATAAAGTAGGTACTATTATTACACCCATTTTTACAGAGGTTGAAACTGACAGAGGTTAAATGATTTGCTCAGGGTCATGCAGCTAAGTTTCTGAGGCAAGATTTGAACTCAAATCATCCTAATTTCAAATCCAGCTCTCTCTCCACTGTATCAACTGGCTATCTCTATAACAACAGAAGTCATGGCGGAAAAACTGTGAGCCAGGGTTCTGAGGATCAATTAATAACAGCCACTAGCATCTGGATTTAGTAATAAAGTTGTAAAATAAGGATAATGACACATCTCAAAGGTTGTTGTAAGGAATAAATGAACTAACATGTAAAGTACTTTGCAAACTTTAAAATACTATATAAATATTAGTTCTTATTATTATTTCCCAAGGTACAAGAGCAATCTCTTATAAGAATAAAAAGAGGAGGTAAAAACAATTAAGCAAAATTAACCACTGTATCAAAAAAGTCTGACATTGTATCAAGTGTTCTACTTCCCCAGAGTTGCCTTCTCATATTTCTTCTTTGGGGTCAAGCTTTGTCATTATAGTCTGGTAACATTAAGTTTTGTTATCGTTCTTTCCATTAACATTGCTATAGTGTATCAGCAATGCAGTATTCACAATGCCTACAGTAACTATAAATATGCTGATATAGTTATTAATCACAAAATGGAACAGGCTCTCTACATAAGAAATATAGATAGTGCATTCATTTAAATACCAGAAGACTGAGT
>JAQQSV010012450.1:0-12761 GCA_028646515.1 Pseudochirops corinnae
AGAAAAAAAAAAGAGATAACTGGAATTCTTTAAAAATTTCTATAAACTCAAGGAATACCAATTAAATATATAAAATCAATATATAATAAAAATATAAAATACCACTTTAAAATCTGACCATTGTTTTAAAATGTACATTAAAGAAACATCTTTTCCGTTTCTTTGATCCTATGGAACTTGTCCATGTATTTCCGTTAACTTTCCATGAAGGTTTCACTCAGTAATCTGGTGACCATACTTGAGCTCTTTTCATATTATGTGGATATCAGTGCTTGCTAGATGCTTGGGGTATAAGTTTCTTATCTTGAAGAACAGAAGACATTATGCTGTCTCACATTTGTCCATTGGTTTGTTGCTAAAAGGTATCTTAGAAGCCCCCTACTCTAGTCTCCTTATTTTAAAGGTCCAGAGACATTGTGACTTGCCCACAGCCATAAATGTAGTATAAACAGGAGGGGAAACTCAAGTTCTCTGAATCCTGATCAGCACTCTTTCCATCTTAACAACTTGCTGTCTATTTGTATTACATTATTTTTCACCAAAGTATGTTGAAAATAAAGCTTTTTTTCTGATTTAAAGGATTTTATGAAAAGATAGTTAATGAGAAGTACACAGCACTGGCTTAACCAGTTAGAATTAATTGACTAATTATGTATTGGGCATCTACTTTATGACATTTTGCTCTATAGTAGGATTATAAGATATGGTTAGTGAACCTGATGTCAGTATCAAGTCAATGAGACATATCTGGTACCCATGGAAAGTAATAAATGATACAAAGCCATATATAATTGTCTTAAAAGCCTCAAAGTAGCGTGAATGAAAGAGCTTTAAATTGCTTATTCTCTGTCAGTCACTATGTTAAAAGCTAGGGACACAGTTATAAAAATGTAGTCAGCCTGTCATACCTGTAATGCATTCTCTCTTCTTTTCAACGTTACGAATTCCCTACTGCCTTTAAGATTCATCTCAGTCTCTGTCTTACATAATCCTCCCAAGCTGCCTTCTCTCCCCAAATGACTGTGTATTTGTTTCTCTATATCCTTAAATATATATGTCTCCCATTGAGGACAGTCAGAGATCCATTTTTGTTTTTATGTCACCAGTGTCTTTGGTTGATTATGGCCAAGAGGATTTTTTTCCACTGTTAGTAGTATGTAGCACAAAGAGCTTCCTCATTTTATTATTGGAGTTGCCTATAAGTTTCAGTGCTGGTCACCAAAGCGCTATTATACAGTTTACTAATGTAGCTCTGCCCACAACTGTGAGTGCTGTTGCTAGCAAATTTTAATATCTTTAAATTGTTTCTCAGTGAACATTAGTTGACTTTGAAAATTAATTCATGTTTTTACCTTTGGAGATTTATTTATCATTCATTTTTATTCATGACAAGAGATAAGTGCTACATAAAATCCAATGTGATTAAATAGATTACTATAATATCAAATGCTTTAGGACCTCAGGAAAGGCTTTTGACAAGTTACATATTTAAAATGGAATTATCTTAAAAGGTCTTTCTGTCTATAACAGGTATTCATCTCTGAAGGTCACTTCCAGTTTTTAGTATTAACTTTTATGTTTGGTTGTGAATCAAACTACTTTTCTTTTTTCTTTCAGTGTTTATTAGGTTTAGAATTCTTTAAAAAAGACTATTACTTTTTCCATTTTAAATACTTAAATCATTGCTACAAGGCATTGATTTTATATGTGAATTCCTGCATTATAAATGCATCTTTTTTCGTTTCAGGATCAACTCTAAAGAAGCTTTTGCACACTGGAAATTCTATTAAGGTACTTATCTCATATGAAAGCATAATGTCAAATTTTTAACATAATCAGTGCTCTGAAGTGGCAATTTTAAAAAATTTCACCTTAAATATGATTTCATTTTTATTTCAATTAAAAATTTTTTAATTTATGGAATAAAACAAGCATTTTCATAATAGTACAGTAAAAAAGATGATTACATATGAAACAGCACATCTACTCTGCACAACTTGTTATTCCTTTCAAATATGCAGCATTTATAATATTCATAATATTATAAATTTATAATAGTTATAACATTTGCTCAGTCATTCTTAAAACAATACTGATGTTACTGTATACAGTGTTCTTTTGGTTCTGCTTATTTCTCTTATTATTTTGTGCAAATCTTTCCATGTTTTTCTAAAATCATTGAGCTCATCATTTCTTATGGCACACTGTTTTATCACAGTCATATACCACAACTTGTACAGCCATTACCCAATTGATGGATTTTGCTGCATTTCCCTGTAATTTATAGGTTCTTTTCCCTTTTCACTAATTATCTTTGGAAATAGACCAAGTTGTGGTATTGCTAGATCAAAGGTAGTTTACTAACTCTTTGGACATAATTCCACATTTCTCTCCACAATCATTGGATCAGTTCACAATTCCACCAACAATGGATTAGTATCCTAATTTTTCCACGTTCCCTCCAATATCTGCTACTTTCTCCATCTGTCATTTTAGCCAACCTGGTAGGTGTAAAATGATATCTCAAGGTTGTTTTAATTTACATTTCTCTAATCAGTAATGATTCATAGAATTTTTTCATAATGACTGTAAATCGTTTTGATTTCTTCATTGAAAAACTGCCTGTTCATGTCCTTTGACATGTCCTTTGAATCAATTGGGGAATGACTCGTATTCTTATAGATTTCATAGAGTTCTTTATATATTTTAGATATGAGATCTTTATCTGATAAACTGTCTATAAAATTTCCCCCCAAATGCTCTACTTTCCTTCTGATCTTTGTTACATTTGTTTTATTTCTACAAAACCTTTTTAATGTAATGGAATCAAGACTATCCATTTTACTTCTAATTTCGCTCTCTCTCTCTCATTCGTTCATAAATTGTTTACCTGCCCATAAGTCTCATAAGTAATATGTTCCATGTTCTTTTAATTTTCTTTTAATATCTCTTTTTATATCTAGGTCACGTATCCATTTTGACCTTATCTTGGTAAATGGGAAGGAATTGGTTTGTGCCCAGTTTTGGCCATACTGCTTCCCAATTTTCCCAATGGTTTTTTACCAAATAATTCTTATCCCTAAATCTTAAGTCTTTATACTTGTCAGATACAAGGTTGTTATGCTTATTTGTTGCTACAAATTGTATGTCTACTGTATTTTGTTGGTCAACCTTTTCTTAGTGGGTACCAGATAGTTTTGATAATTACTGTCTTAAAATATCGAGTAAGATCTGAAACTGCTAAATCTCCTTCCTTTACATTTTTTCATTATTTTCATTGCTGTTCTTGACTGTATGTTTTTTCCAAATGAATTTTGTCATTTTTTTTCTAATTCAGTAAAAAAAAAAATTCTTTTTGTGATTTAATTGGGATAGCGTGGAATATACAGATTAGTTTGGGTAAAATTTTCATTTTTTATTATGTTGACCCTATGTAAACATGACCAATGAATATTTCTCCAGTTATTTAAAGCTAATTTTATTTGTATAAAAAGCTTTTAATAATTTTGTTTATAAGGTTTCTGGGTTTGTCTTGGCATGTGTACTCCAAGATATTTTATATTGTCTAGAGTTATTTTAAATGGAGTATTTTTTACTGTCTCTTTTTGCAGAGTTTTGTTTGTGGCATATAGGAATGCTAATGATTTATGTGGATTTACTTTATATCCTACTACTTTGCTGAAATTATTGTTTTAACTAGCTTTTTAAAATAGGATTTTAATTTTGTATATTGCTGATCAGCAAAATTTGTGAAGAGCATTAATGTTTTTATTTCATAGACAACTTTTTGTGATGATCTATGTTTTAGTTTTATTGAGTGTAGTAGAAATAGTATTGAATTTTGGGAGTTGAGAGACCTGGGTTTTAGTTCTTATTTTGTCCCTGTGTGACAATTCTCTTAAATTTTTAGAAACTGTTTTCTTATCTCAAATGAGGATTTAGATGAGATAAAGTCTCTGATTCCTTTTCACACTAACATTCTTGCATTCTGAGGTTTTATAATGTAGTAATTCTCTTGTTAAAGACTTTTATCTGTAGAGTCATGAAGAAGAGTGGTTGAACATAGTTGTCACTCTGACTTTTTGTCCTTAACATATTTATTTTTAAAATAGAAACAGAAGAAAGTTAATGCTAATGCCTTCCATCTGAGATCATCTTCAGTTTATCCTGTGTATATTTTGTTTGTACATAGCTGTTTACATGTTGTCTTCCCTATTAGATTGTCATTGTCTTGAGGGCAAGGACTGTTTTTACCTTTCTTATATCCCCAGTTCTTATTTACAGTACCTGGTGCTCGATAGGTGCTTAATAAATGCTTGTTGACTTGATTTAACTTGACTCAAATGGATATGTGATCTCAGTGATTTGGGAATTCCTTCAACCATTTGGATTTTTACCTATGTATGCTCTGGTACTCTTTTTTATTGCATCCTCTCAAAAATTCTCTAAGACAGGGTCCGCATAACATATTACAGTCCCTCTTTGCATTCTTCTGACATCCTGAGGGTAACATTTATACACTTTGGGTATCCAAATTTCAGCCTTTGTTTTTGCCATATGGTCACCTCATTTTCTCTTCCTATTATATAATTCTTTGATGTCTTTTATTCTTATTTTTCCGAGTTCCACCTTGGTTATATATTGTATCTTGTTCACATCTGTTTACCTCTTCATTGTCTTCTGTGTAGTATTTATGTTTAATTTCCTGGAGGCAGTTACATAAAGTGTCTCACAGCAATATAGCAATAGGAATAGAATGTTAGTATTGAAAAAGATGCATCTTTCTTTTCATGGGAAAATTGGGGTCAGTAAAGGAGATATGAATTTTTTCAAAAGTATTCTAGACTGATCTCATGTTCAACTCTGGACTCAACTCATTGTCCATTTGTACTGTCTTTTCAATATATACATAGTTTTGAAAATGAGGTGCTTAGTAAAATGCATGCAGAATTTTGAGCAGTAGACACTTTTCATCCCCTTGATTTTTCCTATGTGAATGGACAGGCCAAACTCTTCTTATGCCCAGTACCATGCTAGTCACTGGAGGTACAAATCCAAAGAATGAAATGGTGCCTACACATACATAATGAACTTTCATTCTGAAGGGGTAGACAAACAGTAATTTAAATGCGTATAAGTGTATATGCAAATATGTGTTTATGTAGCAAAAATCTAATGTTATTGAACATAGAGTATACATATAATACAGCATAGTTAACTACAAGGTAGTTGGGGGAATCAAGAAAAGTTTTATGTGCTTAAGCTACATATTAAAGGAAGAGAGAAACTCTATGGTAGTAGTAAGGAGGTGTAGAGGTAAGAAGGGAATGCATACAGATTTAAAGGCATAGAGATAAGAGTGTTGTGTGTGCAAGAGAGAAAGCCAGTTTGACTGGATTGCTGAATATGGGAGGAGGAATAAATTCCATTGTGTTGGAAAGACGAGGACCAGAATCTGAAGGCTTTCAAAGCCAAGCAGAGGAGTTTAGATTTAATCATAGAAGCAGTAGGAAGTAACTAGAGCTGGCTGAGTAGGGAAACTACATGGTCAAGATCTGTGCTTAAGGAAAATCCCTTTGGCAGAAGTGTAGAGGATGTACTATAGTGGAGAGAAGCTAGAGGCAGAGGAACTAAGGAGGCTGTTGTAATTATCTAGGTGAGAGATGATGAGAGCCTTTGCTAAGATGGTAACTTTGTAAGTGGAGAAAAGTGGTTGGATGTGAGAGATATTGTGAAGATAGAAATAGCAGATTTTGGCAACTCATTGGACACACAAAGGAAAGAGAGTGAGGAGTCAAATGGTGCCATGAAATATAGAGAAGAGAGAGTATCCTGGAGAAGGGGACAGTTAACAGTGTTAAAAGCAGCAGATAAGTCTATCAGTAGTAGAAAGAGCACTGGACTTGAACCATTACTTCTCAGCTACCCAGAATTGTGTGACTTTGGACAAACTGTTATAGTTTTTGGGTTACAGTTTTCTCATCTGTAAAATAATAATATTTCTACTGTCTTAACTTATAAGAGTGTTGTGAAGATGAAATAGTGGATGTCTTATAACTGTAGAGTACTATATAAATAGAAACTGTTTTATTTCTGCCTACTTAACTATGGTTTTTATTCTAACTTCTACTTAGATTTGTGTCCCTTAGAATGTAGAAATGGGAAAAGATCTTATCGATCCTAGGGATTTTGTAAACTAGAAAAAGCAACTTTAGAGGAAGACAAAAGGACCCTTTTTGCTTAAGGTGGGGTTTAGCATCATCCTAATAATGTATTGTTATCCATCCTCAGAATACCAAGGGAATCAAAAAGGAATTAAATAAAGAGAGCAGAATAGGGAAATTAAGAGACTTTTCCAGCTCTTGTTGAGTTAGGTTTTTGTTGTAACTTCCTTTTTAAAAAAAAAAAAGAAGAGTTCTCAGAATATCATACACATCTATAGTTTAACTTCAATACATAATTTTAGGTTAAATATGATATAACTTTGATGGGGAGGAGAGAAGACGGCTTATTTTTGCTGCTATTTTCCTTCAGTACAGCGGTTCTCAACCTCTGGGTTGTGACCCCTTTGGGGGGTCCAACGACCCTTTCACAGGGTTCACAGGGGTCGCCTAAAACCACCAGAAAACACATATTTCCAGTGGTCTTAGGAATTGAGACACTGCTCCTCAGTCTGTTGCCAGGCGGGTCCGCCCACATGCAGATACGTCCACATATGAGTATTAAAGGGTTGCGGCATTAGGAAGGTTGAGAACCACTGCTTTAGTAGATGATCAAGGGAGTTGGCCAGCATGCTTTATTTCTAAGTAGTACTTGTTTGTTACCAGTAGTATTAGTTTTTATATAGTTTCCATTCAGTTTATTTTTCATTGCAAAACTATGATAATGTTATATTAAGAATAATTTCTGAAAATATTTTGTTGTTTACTAGATAAGATGTGAAGGAATCCGACTGTATCTTCTATGGCTTCAAGCACTTCAGACAAATTGTGCAGAAGAGCAAGTGTTAATTTTTGCCTGCCTTGTACCTGGATTTCCAGCAATTATGTCATCAAGAGGTCCCTGTACACTTGACACCCTTATAAATCCTGCTCCTTTTTCATCTGATAGTAAGTAATATTATTGAATGTTGAAATTATCCTTTACATTTGTGGACCTATTTAAATTGTGAGTATAAATCAAAAGGAAATCTCTCTTGTGAAAGATGGATTCTGCAACAAAATCTACAAGGATTAAGGATGGCTTCTAAAGACCCAGAAAAGAAAGTTTTCATCACCAAACCCTTGGTACCATCAACATGAGAAATGCTTGTGCTATTATAAATAGAAATGACACTAAATAAAATGCATTGTCATCAGCCTGGTTACTATACCCTAAGGACCACTCAGCCTTTACATTAGACTTGCAGCTGAAACCTATATGAGTTGTCACTCCTATTAGAGTTTGACCCCCTTGAGGGAAGGGACTGTTCTACTTTTCTGTTTATATTCCCAACCTTTAGTGTAATGCTTTACACATAGAAAACATTTAATAAATGCCTTTTCATTCATTCATTCATTCATTCATTCAGAGTGAATAATACCTTTTTTTTAATATAGAGACAATACTTCTATATTGAGGCAATTGAGTAGACCACACTAACTCCATCTTATGACTCAATTCTGAAACTACCTTAGTTCCCTTTCTGTTCAGTTATGGGTCTAGTCCAATTTCTGTCTTGTGAAAAAACTTTATTCATTGTAAGAATCACAAGAAAACTTTATTGTATTATTTGAACCTAGCCCTGTGTGGCTAGGAAGCTGAATCACTTCTGTTTGCTGCTTAGAGGCTCTCAACTAAGGACCATGGTTATGCTGACCAGAAACCTGGTCAGATCTGAAGATTAATGCAAGGAGTTTTCTCACAGTTATATATCTCAAGCAACCTATATGACTTATATGAAAACTGGCTCCATACTGGTCAGTCAGTTTTTATTTCCATATTCCTTTGATTGAATATAGACAGTTGGGGAAAGTGGGACACCTATTTTTCTGATTTCATACAGTTGTACCTATTTGCTTTCCCCCTCCCAACTTGGAAAGTCCCTAATATTTCCTCCAGTTAGAAATCAGGTGACCTAACTTTATGTTCTGGTTAATTTTGTGTGTGTGGTTTTTTTTTAACTAATTGGTTTTATTCGATTGTTTTAATACATAAAAATTTGCCTTCACCTGTATTTGGGGTCCAGTACTAAAGCTGAGGAAGGACTGAAACTGATTTATTAGGTAGTTGGCATTGCTCAATAAATCAACTTGCTCAGAAGCTCAAATCTTTATTTTCTCAGTCATTTCATCTTTCACCTGCCATAATATAGGTTAATATATATCATATATTTGTTTATATATGTTATATATAAGTTTATGTGTTTAATGTAATGCTTTACACATAGAAGGCATTTAATAAATGCTTTTTTCATTCTGTCAGGGTGAACAATACCTTTTTTAAAACACTAAACTATAAATATGTTAAGGAGAAATTATAACCAGTTATATTTTAGACAGTTTAACTGCAATATTTTTTTTGTAGATGCTAAATAGCATTGAATTTCCTGACTTAAACTATTCTGTATTGTTGCTCCCACTACTGCCTGTCAAACTGAACATTATAATTCGGTTCAGTTTATCACCATTTAATTAAATGACTCCTATGTGTAAGGTATTATATTTAGGCACTGAGGATACAAAGATAAAAATATGACATCATTCCTGCCTTCAAAGAAATCCTACAGTCTAATGGGGGATGGTAGATTAGTGAGGTCTCTCAAAGTCTATAATATGGGCATAATATGAAAAAGTACAAAAGAATGAGCCAAATAAAAACTTTTAGAAATTTGAGGAGAGAAATAGCATTTTTTATTAGGAGATCAGAAGAGGCTTCATAGAAGTGTTGCCTAAGATGGAATTTCATTAGGTAGAGATGGGAGTAGAGTCTGTTTTAAGGACAGAAAATGAGGTGAATTTAAGCAGATGAGGGTAGGATAAAGCCATGATACACCTCACCATAGTTAGACTAGAATACAGTAAAGAGGAGTAGTGATAGGTTGAAACTATTCCTGGAGGACCTTCAATATCGAGATAAAAGAGATTTCTGTTTCCTTTAGGTAGGCAGTAGGGAGCCATTAAAGATTTTGAGCAGGGGACTGGTATGATCAAAGCAGTATATTAGGAAGATTACTTGGGCAGTAGTATCAAGAATGGATAAGGTATGGTAGAAGCTATAGAAAGGCAGAACTATTGAAGCTTTTAAAAAATACTCTAGTCAAAAAAAAAGTAGTGATGAGGGTTTAATTTAGATGGTTTTAGTGGTAGATGTCCCAAAGGGCTCTGTCCTGGGCCTTCTTTTCCTCTCTTCATCTATAGTACTTCATTTTGTGATCTCATCAGCTCCCATGGATGATTTTCATCATAAACACAACCTGTCCAAAATGAAACTTATGATCTTATGAACTTATGATAATATGTAGGTGGTAAATTTGTGGATGATTGAAAGATCAAGGGCATGAACATCTTTGGGTGTGGTTTAGGTGGGGTAGAGGATTGGTCATGGGAAGAGAATAAGTTAGGGAACTGATGGTTAGGGTGTTTGAGGGTGACTTAGTATTTATGATGAAGTCCCTCTGTATGAGGGTAGGAGTTGGGAATGAGAGAAATATTGAGAGCCAGGAATATTGAAGAAGGAAGAAGAAGGTCCTGGAGGTCTTTAGTCACCAACTACCAGTATTTGGATTGGAAGATGTGGGTTGTATGGACATCAGAGGAAGAGAATGGTGGAGATAGGAGGAAAACCTGGAAGTGGCAATGGGGAGCAAGGAGCATCAAAATCCTTTGCCCTCAACCACTGAGACAAAGAAAATAAGTGAAAGCATGGCCAGTACTGGAAAGGGTGGCCAAGGAGAAACTTCTGATATCTTGTCCCCTTATAGGATGAGGTTTTGAGATGCCTGTTTCTGGTAGCATATAAGACTGATATTGGTGGTATTTCTGAAGAGTAGGGAGACTTGTTTAGGGAAATTTGAAGCTGAGCAGAGATCTAAAGTTAGTGTTTGACAGACAGGCATGAGAGTTGGAAGGATAGTGAGTTTGTGGCCCTAGGGAGGACTTTTGGTATTCAGGGGCTAGCCTACTGAAGAAACCAATGCTTCATAGTTGGCCCTAGGTTCTTAAAATAAATGTATTTTTTATAAGCCATTTTTTGATTTAGAGGGACTTTTTGCTGCAATGTTGAGTCTTTACCTGTTGTCAGGCTTTCATTAAGCTAAGTCTTATTGCTTCAGAGACCTCTTCATTCCTTTCATTTTTGTAATTCTCCTCTGTGGCCCGCTTGCCCTTATATCAGGTCTGGGTATCAAGGTAGGCCATTAGAGAACAATTAAAATGGAGTATTCATAGAATATCTTTAAGAGTTTGTTATAAGAACAAATAATTCATGCTACTAATACATTTACTTAAGGAAAGAACATTGATTTCATATCAAATTCATCTTCCCATGCAAACTTTACTATCTTCTTCTCCATCCCTTCTCACTCATTAGAACCTTCAGTTTAGAATCAATCTAAAGAGGTCTAGGAGGCAGACACTTAGCTCCTGAAAATTTAAACAAAAAAGGAATAGATGATGTTTTGTCTTTTTCAGGGTAAAAGCCCTTATGAGATGCCTGAGTAAAATTAGAAATATTAAGAATGGATAAATAGAAGTGATGATGCAGAGATTTTCTGTGCTGGGAAGGCATTTAAATCATTCTGTATATTCTATTTAAATCATTATATATAAAAATTGTTATTGATAACTCTG
Source organism: Pseudochirops corinnae (assembly GCA_028646515.1). Taxonomy (NCBI): domain Eukaryota; kingdom Metazoa; phylum Chordata; class Mammalia; order Diprotodontia; family Pseudocheiridae; genus Pseudochirops; species Pseudochirops corinnae. Next base: position 10,830 of record JAQQSV010012450.1, read on the forward strand.
AATTCCTTTTTTTCTGTTAACTTATTAAAATTTAACTTTAATGAAATTTAATTATGATTCACATTTTAGCAAAGATACATCCTGAAGAAATAACTCCACTCTTGCCAGCTGTATCAGGTGAAAAAATTGGTGAGGACCAAACTTGCTTTTTTCTCCAAGTATTATTGAGATATATGGTTATTCAGGTAAGAACAAAATACTATGCAATGGAATACTTGTATATTTTAGCTGTAGAAAAGAAAGATAATTTTATTTTTTTCTTATACTCAGATTTTAGTAGTTATTCACATAATTAAGTTAATCATTATTCACATAAGACTTATGAAACGGTTTTAATAGTAATATCATATAATTTTTTCAACAAAAGTATAGTAAACAGTATAATTTTTTCAAATGAAAAATTTGCTTAAGTATTATCCAACACGTTCAGATCAAAGACCTCAGTTGACTAAATAATATGTAACTTAAGGTGGAATTTAAAGGTGTGGATTTTTGAAAATGATTAGCTCTGTGGGTTTTCAAATATTTGTCACATTCCTGCTATATTAGCAGTTTTATTTTTCTTCTTTAGAATAATATTTCCTCCTATAAAGTTCACCTTAGAATTTACAAATAAAACTTACAGAAATAACAAAACAGACATTTGCTGTCATTTTGTAGCTTTAGATATATGAAGCAGTACTCAGGAAACTGCTGATTTTTCCTTTTTGGTACCTGTAGTACCATCCAACATACAAAGCTGTTGGATGAATGATAGTATTCTAAACTAAGGTTTCTTTCCTTTAGGTGTGATTGAACAAGAGAATAAAATTACTTTCTACTGAATATTTATGAAAGCTAAACATGGAATTAAAAAAATTAAGTCAAATAAACTGAAACATTAACTAGTTTAATACTGTTGCAAGTAAAATTTGACAAATGTAGATTGAGGTATGCATTCTCTGAGGAAGATAACAGTTTATTAGCAGGGCCTGAACCTAGTAAGTGGGTCTAATGACTGCCTCAGCCAAAAGATCATGAGATGGAGATGCAACTCCTTTTTATAAGCATTGAACAAAGAACAAAACAGGCTAGGTGACGAAATAATGCGATTGATTATAGGGTTGGCAGCATCATAGGGGTGGGGAATTATGAGTGATTACATTAAGGAACAAGGGCTTACTTACATGTGCGATCAGGACCACCTTTCTCTCTTAGAGGAATGCTTTATTGATTTATGGGACTCAGCTGCATCCTGAGGCTATTGATAGTAGACCAGACTCACTGGCTTCTGGAAATGAGATATGACCCCCTTTTAATTGACAAGGATGGGCTAAGATGGGACCAGGTCAGTTTATAGGCCTTAAAAGTAACATACAGATGTCATGGAGTTTGTCAGGAGATAAAAGTTATAAAGGATAAAAAGTTTCCTTGACACAAAGTGATTTTCAGTTGGTGTTGAGATAACAATTCCCCTAGAATTAAAGTATTTTATGGAAGTTTTGAAACTCTAAAACTTAGCTCGGAGTTTTTCCTTGATTAAAAGTGATGAATAGGGAAACTAAACTTTTGGCATCTAATGAGAGAGGAAGACTAATCTTGTGAAGTCATGAACTTCTTCACTCAGACAAAGAAAAGGTTTATAAAATACAGAATGTTACAGAATAGAAACAATTACAGAGTGGAATCATATATAAAATACAAGATCATTGTTTGATTTTTACAATATGGTCACTATATTTAAGTAGAGCATACAATTTCAGTGAGATTTTTAATTTAATATTTTATTCTGAACTTAAGAAACATCCTTCAAAATATGTACAGGCATATCCATATACAAAGTAGAACACAAAAAGAGAATTGAGCATGAAACCATGACTCTTATTTCATACTACCATTTTAAAAAAGTATATAATAAACTCATCTCTTTACTTTCAAAACTGCTTTGTCATT
>JAQQSV010012451.1:0-12760 GCA_028646515.1 Pseudochirops corinnae
ATTTTATTTTTTAAAGCTTTGTTTTCTTCTGTGAAATTTTTTTCCAATTTGGTCACTGTAGATTTAAATTTATCTTCTGCCTCTTTAATTTCATTTTTAAAATCCCTCTTGAGATTCTCTAAGAAATTCTCCAAGAATGCTTTTTGGGCTGGAGACCAATTCACATTTCCTTCTGTGGTCTCCAGTGTGTGTGTAGAGTCTGTGTTGCCTTCTGAGTTTGGTGGTTCTTGCTCACTATAGAATGATTTGATGGTTCTAGCCTTTGTAGTTTCCTTCTTCCCCGTTGTGGTTGCCTATATCCTGTATTTTTAGAATGTATATCTGCTTTCGGGGTGAGTTTCTCAGGCTGGGAGTTAGGAGTTTGGTTGTTGACTTAGTGAGCTGTGGCCTATGAGTATGTGGACTGAGGCCAGGTCCAGGATTCTCGGTGTTACCCCTGAGTTACCTGATGCCAGGGGTAGTCTATTTCAGGTTTCCACCTGTTGCTCTGGGCTGCTTCTCAGGAAGGCTCACTGTAGTAGAAGGGTGGGGCTGTGGTTTGCTGATTGGCCAGGTGGTTCTAAAGCATACCTGGGCTTTTGTTGTTAGTGCTTGCTGGCTCCACCCACCTGAGTTTAGGCTCCATACAGTACAATCTCCCTTCCCCCTTCCTCAGTGATTTCCAAGCCTGGGGCTGTTTACGCTAATGCAAGAAGGTACTCTAGGCAGGGCTTTTACCTCTTGATTTTTTTGTGTGTCAGGGAGCGGGATGAGAGCCCCTAGATTTCATTCCTCCATCCCAACTTCTGAAGTCTGGGCATGTGGCTTCAAAATTCCAGGCTGCCGGTTGCTAGCCCCAGGAAAAACCGCTCACCCTGCTATGTGCCCTGTGTTCCCTCATATCCAGTTCTGTTGGTTCTCACTTCAGCTGTGAGAGGGCTGCAGAAGCCTCCAGCTGCGTGAGTCTGCTGGGTGGGGCTTCCCAGTCTGCCGCACTCTGCTCTCATGTCCACATTGATGCCACTCCTGTGTGCTCCGTTGTCCCTGCCCCAACCTGATTAGGCACTTCTCTGGCCTGCAAAGCTGTCACTCTCTGTCTCCCAGTGGGTTCTGTCACTCTTAAATCCGCTTAAAGTTACTTTTTAGTTCCCAAGGATGAAATTCTTGGGGAGCTTGGAGAAGTCACTGCTTAGTGAATTTTTTTCCACCATCTTAGCTCCGCCCCCCGAGAGCATGTTTATTGATTTAAATTAAATAGTGGGTAGCCAATTGTAAAGCCATGCATGAGCAGCTTTCCAGACGACTGCTGCTGTGAACAGCTTTCAAGCTTCTGATTACATGGCATAGCAAACTCTGTATTTATTCAATAATAAATCAGAGCAAACATTTACAGAAAATCAAGGTACAACATTCATAATTATACAACTTATCACAAAAAGTCAAAATGCAGCATTTACCATGTCACAACTGAACAACTTTTCATTAAAATGGCCACATAGTTTTCACCAAAGTGGTCACATAGTTTAAACAAAGTACAATCATTTAATCAATCAATCACTTAGTAACTGAATCATTCAGTGGTTCTCTTTTAAACAAGGTGCATTCATTTAGAAAATCAGTCATTTAGTTAAGTCCTTAATTTAATCAATCATAAGGAGGTAAGCCTCCTTAATTCTTAACTCAATCATCCTTAAAGAGGCAAGGCCTCCTTAAGGGACACAAAAGTACAAAAGTCAAAGTCCTCCACCCATGAGATGCAATCAAGTTACAACTTCAACAGTCACTATTCAGTACCCTCTTAAGGGGTAAGTGGGAAGTACAGAAGCCATCCACCCCTAGGTCACTAGTAAATTACAATTTCATCAGTCACTATTCAGACAATTTCATCAGTTGCTACTCAGTCAATTTCATCAGTCACTACTCAGTACCCATGGAGAGGTCTTTTCATCTTGACTTGGAGCAGGCTTTCAGCTTCCATGGTTCCTCTTCCATGATCCCAGCTCCTCCCCAAATCTAACTGACTGGCAACTGAGTTCAAAGGCAGACAGCTCCTAGCTTCTTGTCCAGCTCTCTGTGCTGTTCCCACTCCACATTGAAGCTCACAGTGTCCAGTCGACCTGAAATGCTTCACAGTTTCTGTTCCTGGGAAGAAAAGGCTTAACAGAGCCATAGACAAAGTATGGACACCATAGTAATGCTTCCTCTGGCAGCTCCTTATGGTCCTTGGAAATCCTTAGCAGCCTCAGGAGCTCTGGCTGGCCCTCAGAAATCCTCAGCAGCTCCTTTTCAGCTACAGCTGGCCCTTGGAAATCTTCAGCACCATAAGCTCTTTTCTCAAAATCAAAATCACTTTCTCCACAGAACTTCCAGTCCAGCAGCAGCAGCCCAGCCTTCAGATGCTCACTGAGAGAAATTCTCTCTCTTTCTCTGGCAGCAGCTGCTCTGCCTCCAGATGCTTGTCCCAAGAAGTTCTGACTGTCCAGCTTGTGCTCTTCCTTCTATAGCTCCTCCCTGTTCAGCCCTTTCCTGTCATGTCAGCAACAGGGGTTCATAACTTCTGTTTCTCTAACAAAGGATTAATTTGAAACTAGGTGCTAAGTACCTATCAGCTTGGCAACACAAAGGGATCTTCAAATTTCATTACTATTACACCAATAAGAGATTGTTGATTTGATTCAGAGAGTCTAAAAAGTATAAATCATCAAGAACAAGAGAATAAAGATGAGAAAGAGAGAGAACTGATATATAAATAAATGAAGAGTGGGTAAAAAAAAGAGGTAAGTATGATAGGGACATATATAATACAATCATTAATTCTCTCAAGACTCAGTCATTTTTCCAACATGCCACCTATGAAGTGAACATAGGACACTGATAACTATGAGAGATAATATAAATGAAATATGTCTGTTTTGATAGTCAGGAAGACTATGATTAATTTCTATGAGTAATCATAGATATTCAGAACTAAAGGGACAATAGAAGTCTCCTTTTTCTTTATGATACTTAGAGAAAAATTGTTATATAAACTTTATCTAATGTAGCTAAGTTTTGCATTTGTGAGGCAGCATGAATTGGTAGATTAAAAACTGACCTCAGAGACAGGGAGATACAAGCACAAGTCCCACCATTGAACTCTACAGACTTTTTGACTGAGCAAATTAAAGAAGTTCTTATTATCCCCCAGTAACTTTCTTAAGACCGTAAGTTATAGAAGAAGTAACAGTCTGTATTGAGAGTACTAATGAAATGGCCAGGACCTAGTTGAGTGAAAATTTCATGGTCTTAAGATAGGAGTCAAGAAACTGACCTAGGGTTTTTTGTCTTTTTCTTCATTTTTTTCTTCTTGTTCATTTGTCATGGTCTGTGCCCCTCCACTTACCTTCACAACCCCTGCCTCACCACCCCACTTTGCCTTAGTAACAGCTTCTGTTTACACCTGCTTAGTAACAAATTATGTTAGTTAGATATGTAAACCAAACAATGTAATGTATAAAAGGTTCTGCACTCCTGAGGTAGCTGCTGCTCCTTTCAGATTGGCACTTAGAACAGCCCCAGTTGGTAAAATAAAGCTCCTAAAAACTCTATTCAGACTCTGTGGTCACTCTGTTTAGACTTGTCATTTCACGAATTTCTTAGATTTTTCTCATATTGGTGAAATCATAAATCTTGTCCAAAAATATTGCTTGATCTTTTGGGTGGTCTTATCACTCTTGTTATCTCATATTGAGTTTCTAATCTACTAGAATATCTACAGATTTTTTAGCAAAAATTCTTGTTGAGTCAAAACTTCCCATCTTATATTTGTGCAAGTGATTTTCTTTTTTGCTTTTTTGCCCCAATTGCAGGGCAACGGAGATTAAGTGACTTGCCTGACATCATGTGGCTAGTAAGTGTTAAGTGTCTGAGTCCATACTTGAACTTAGGTCCTCCTGACTCCAGGGCCAGTGCTCTATTCACCTACCTGCCCCCAAGTGATTTTTTTTAACCTAGAAGGACACTATTAATTATTAAAATTCATCTTCATAGATTTGACCTGTTGTGATTTTTAAAAAACATTGGTTCTGTTCTTTGTGGAATAAAATGTTTGGATGATGGAAAGCATTAGATCTATCAACTTCCTCTAAAATAGAAATTAGGAACACCTAATAGAGGAGTGGTCGTTTAACACTATTAAAATAATTTAAGCAAAAGATATAGAGAGGGTCATGACTGTGGGATGAGTGATATATTTTCAAAGTAGAATATACTAGACTTGACCATATATGGATAGGGATTAGGTAGAGAGAAGAGTTATACATCGCACTAAATTTATAAGCATGGCATGCTGGGATATGGTTAATATACATATAGATGGTAGAAAGTCATGAAAGAATAGATTTCTGTGTGTATGTGTGTGCACGTGTGTGTGTGTGTGTGTGTGTGTGTGTTTGGGGGTGATAATATTTCCCTTGGACAATATTAGTCTTAAGTCTGAGGTGCTCATGGACATTCAAGTGGAGAGGGCTAATATATAATTAAAAATACAAACCTAATATAAGGGTTTATTTTTTGTAGCTTTAGCAGCTCAGACTAGAGATTTAGGAATCATCTGAAAAGAGGCAAAAATTAAAGTCATGGAAAAGGATGAAATGGACAAGAATGTGTAAAGTTACTTAAGATTTGCAACAAAATAAAGTAGTATGAACCAAGTGGTTGGGTTGGACATGTTAGTTAACTAGATTGTAAGCATTAAATGTGGGACCTGTGGTGTGGCCCAGAACACTCCCAAGTATGGCCTGAAGCAGATTAAATGTAATTGAGAAATATTAACAAAATCAATGAAAATACAGAATATAGATAATATTAATGGGGGTTTGCTAAGTGCAATCTGAAAGGCTCCTTGTGTATAGTTTCCTGGCCTCTATTTCTATTTGAGATTGACACCACTAGACTAGATGATAATAAAGACAAATAGAAATCTATTCAGAAGTAGCTGAATGTGCAGATTTTAAAAGTTGTAATTTCTGAGTCAATTTATCCACTTTGAAGACACTGTTCTGGGGGTTTCTTAAAACCTCTTTTTGGTCTCCATTTGTCCAACATGTTATTATCAATGGCCTAGATAAAGCAATAAACAGAGTGTTTCTTAGATACATAGATGGCATGAAACTTGGAGTTCTAGATACTATACTGGATAACAGAGTAAAAAAGATTTTAACAGGTTAGAACAATGAGGAAAATCTAAAAAAATGAAACTCTATGACACTGCAGATGATTTTTTTTTTTTTACTTAGCCCACAATGATGATGACATTGTGTCTAAAGTCAGCAGTAATAATTTGTTCTGTCCTGTTCACTTCCAGGTACCATATTATAAAAAGGACATTGATAAACTGGTGTACAATGAAAGGAAGGTGACTAGGATATTAAAGTGACTAGAGGAAAATCTATACAAGGATCAGTTGATAGAATGGATATGTTTAGTCGGAAAAAGAGAAAACTGAATGGGAGACTGTGAGCCCTTTCTAAGTATTTGAGAGGGTCTTAGGTAGCACAGGGATTATTACACCTGTCCTGTTTGATCATAACGGAAAAAACTAGGAATAAAAGATGAATACAGGCAGGTTTCAGCATCTCTCTCTTTGATGTTTACCTCCTAAAAATTATATTTGTTGAAAATGTAGTGGTTTCCTCATTATTCAAATCAATAAACATTTAGTTGGCACCTACTGCGTTCATGTTCAGCTGCAGTTCTTTCCACAGAAGTCTTTTTAAGGATTTTAGATTGTCTTTAAATATGTTAGGTGTTTATGCAGAAGTTGGATGACCATTTTTCAGAAATAATGTATAGGGGACTAGAGAAAAGATTTGAACTAAGTCTTTGGACTCCAAATTTAGTTCTTTTTTCTACTATGTCCATTGATCTTTATCTTAAGTACAATCCAACTCTGACATGAGTAGTGATCATGCATTGGTGAGGGAGAAGAAGGGAATAAGCATTTATATATCACTTCCTATGTGCCTGGCACTGTGCTAAGCACTTTACAAATATCATCTCTTTTGATCCTTATAAGAACTCTGCCTAATACATACTGCTATTATGCCCATTTTACAATGGAAACAAACAAAACAGTAGTTAAGTGACTTGCCCATGGTTATATAGCTAGTAAATGTCTGAGGCTGGATTTGAATTCAGATTTCTTTTACATAATGCCAAAAGTCCAAAGCACAGCTATAAGGTGGAGAAGCAAAACTTTCTGGGGAAAATAAGTTTGATTATTCAAAATTCTGGATTCTGGGAAGATGGCAGAATAGGTTAGAAAATTCCAAGCTCTCTAGATTTTCCCCCACAAAAGAGTTAAAATAGCACCTTAGGACAAACAAAATATAGATGGAGATAAATAAGAACAGGGGTCTTCTCAGAAATGTTTGTGATCAGAAGAATAATCCCAGGATGTGGTTTGGCCTGTGTGAAGAGTAAACACCTCCAGGCTAGGTTTCATTTTAAGTACCAGTGGCAAGCCCTGGGGTTAGTTCGTTTGAGTGGCTGGTTTAAGAGGCTGCTTTGGCCCCAGCCACAGGAACTTTTACCCCTGGATAGTGAGGGAAGTTGGGTGTTTGAGCCCAGGAAGACTGAGGGAACCTCTGTTGATAAGGAGCCAGACCAATTGGAGCAAGAAGCACCATTTCCCATACCCCAGGGTTAGAGATGATTATTAAACACTAAACTATTACCACAAATTATGAACAAGCAAAGGAGAAAGAATACAACTACAGAAAGCTGTTATGATCAGGGTTCACCTATAGTGGAGGATATTGAAGTAAAGAAACACCCAAAGAGTAAAGTCAAATGGTCACCTGCCCTGAAAGAATTCATCAAATATCTTTAAAAAGACTTTAAAAATCAGATGACAGAGATGGAAGAAATACTAAAACCTAAAAACAAAACAAAAAGAATAATCCAAGAAAAATAAGAAGGTTATGAAAGTCAACCAATTAGAAGAAGAAATCCAGAATCTTTTTTTTAACTTTTATTGTTTTATTTTTTGGTTTACATAATTGATTTCCACAAGATTTCGAGTTACAAATTTTCTCCCCGTCTTTCCCCTGTCCACCACCCCAAAATAGTGATTCCACTGTATACCACTGTATACCCTTAATGGACACAAAGTACAATCATTCAGTAAGTCCTTAACTCAATCATCCTTAAGGGCACTTGCCTCCTTAATGGACACAAAGTAGAAAAGTCAGAGTTCTCCACCCCTAGGTCACATTGTCTTAATCTCTTAGTCAAAAAGTTTTCTTTCCCCTTAATTGGATATTAGTTTCCAATCATCCTTAATTCAATCATCCTGAAGATGCACAAAGAGTACAAAGTCCTCCCACCCCTAGGTTACATTAAATCATGATGTTCTCAGTTTGCATTAAATACCCAAGGAGAGGTCTTTTCATCTTGACTGCAGGCTGGCTCTCAGATTCCACAGCTCCTCTTCCATGGTCCCAGCTCCTGCCTGAATCTAACCAGTTGTCACCTGAGTTCGAAGGCAAGCATTTCCCAGCTCCTTATCCAGTTCCTCATCCAGTTCCCATTCCATACTGAAGTTCACAGTGTTCAGTATACCACAAGTCCTTTACAATTTCTGTTTCTGGGAAGACAAAGCTTATCAGAGCCAAAAAAACATTCATGCACATTGCTGGCACAACCATCAATTCACTATCTGCCTGTGAAATCAACAGAGACCCACAAAGTCCAAGAGTTCAACACAAATCATCAACATATAAATCAACATAGACCCATAAACAAGGTCTGAGAATTCAACACAAATTGTCAGTACAGTCACAAGACCTCCAAAACCCTCCTCCAGGATGTCTGTAAACAGACAACCAGAAAATCCTCTTTTAGGGCTTCCAGTAAGGTTTCAGGTCTTCTGTACAAAGTATCACAAACAAATATCAACACAGACAAAACAGACAAACATAGAATGCCAGGATACCACCAGTTTTCTCCTTCTTAACTCTGCCACCACAAGAATTCTCTTCTCAATTCTGCTCTCTTCTCAGTTCTTCTCTCTTCTCAGTTCTGCTTTCTCCAGCCCTGGCCTCTCCTTATATAGTCATTAGCTCCTCCCCTTGCTGTTGCATCAGCAACAGGAGTTCACAAGTTCTAGAGTTCACAAGTTACAGGGTTCACAAATTCCACTCCTCAACAAAGACTTGATACAATCATAGGCAAGAACTGAAACAAGGTGATAACAAAATAACTAAATAGCTGAAACAAGGTATTAGCCACTTCTTTGCCCTTCTCAGTTACCTGGAGGATTGGAGGGCTCAAGCAAATCAAGTTAGAATATCCATGTTCACAGTTTATAATGTCCAGACTGTATTTGAAATATGATCTTCACCATACAAACACAATAGAAAAGAGTATGGAAAAGAGAGAGTCTGTCCCAGTCTGGCCAGTTTTAAAGATGTTGCCTATTCTAGATGTATCAGTCATTCAAAGACTTTCAAAGACCCATGGAGTGGGGGAACACAGGGAAACAGGTGCCTTCATGTTAGGCAATCTGCACATGCACAGAGCAAACTCCATTGAAGTAGTATATCAGAAAACAAGTTAGAAAATTATAATCAGGGTGGGGTATTGTCTGGGTCTTGTATGCTGTATGTGTGATTATCTAAACAAACCAACCATTATTTCTCACTTCTACTGGTTCATTTCCTGTTTTAAGTCTCTGTTGGGAATATAGATATCTTGGAAGCAAAAAAATTGTTGAAATTTTCTTATTCAGCTGACTTCAACCTTAGGCTCATATGAGGAAAATCTCATTTCCATTTTAGATGGACTTCTCTTCTCTCAACATTAACTATGCATTCATAATCTTGAAAACAAATTAGTGAACGGTCTAAGTTAATGGTCATTTACTTGATAGCAACTTCAAACAGCAGAGAAATTTTTTAAAAAGCATTTAAATGAAATCTTTTACTTGCAAACCGTAGTGGTGGGAGCTGGTTGGATTGAATTTCTTCTTTTCTACCTTCGCCCCTCCACCCACCAGTCACAGCAAAAATAACCAATGAAGAGTTTATATATGGACAAAGAAAAGCAGTTCTTTCCTCAAAGGATACTTCAGAGAAGAGAGGGGAAGCATATAATTGTGGACTAGATTTTAAATTTCTCATTCTTCATCATAATTTCTGGTTCCCAGTTAACTCTCCATTCTAGTCTGTCTTTCTGATATGTCTCTACCACTGCCTCAATCAAATCTCTCTTTGGCTTCATAGAGATTTCACTGTACCTAAAAGTTCTCAGATCTCCTTATTTTCCATAATTTTCCTAACAAGGATATCACCTAGTATATTCATTTCCTCTTGGCTTACAGTTCTCCTCTTCTGCTTCTCTGTGTAGCTCCTACACCCTTGAGCTATATGACTTCTTAGTGAAATAAACTTCTCTGAAGGTAAGAGGCTGTAGGAAATTAAAGAAGTTTGTTATGAGACCTATATGCTAATATTGTCACTCAACAAAGTCTCTATAACAGTGGCCATGAAGGATGACTTACAGTACCAAGGAGGGAGAGATGGTCAATACTGTCAGCATGAGGAAATCATTTAGCAGCTGTGGACTTCAGTTTTCAAATCTGTGAAATGGAAATATTATTTCCTGTCTCATCTGTCTCACAAGAATATTGTGTAGATAAATTCAATTTAATCTCTCTTATGAAGTCACTATGTGCAAAACATTCTGCTAGGAAGTGAGCATTCAAAGAATAAAACAAAACAATCCATGTTCTCTAGTAACTTGTTGCCAATTGAGTGAAGAAACACTCAAAAGAGTTGGAAAAATATCAAATGTTTCAAATAAAATTAATGTAATTATTCTCATTAGACATAGAAGTAAATGGAAAGACTAGGAGTTCAAATGCTTCACAGATCAAGTGAATCGTGAAACATCGTGCTAAATTTTATTGCTTCAATTGAATTTAAAAAGGGAATCTGTCTTTGCAGTAAAATGAGATAATAGAGGATGTATTTACTTGTTGTCTAGAGGAAGGCTTCCAGCTCATTGGGTGGATCTATTGTGGAAGAGATTCAGAATATGGCCGAAAGTTGCAAAGAGTAGGATAGAATGGTAAATAAAATATTTATGGAATAATAGTTGGCTAAATGAAATGTGTCTTGATTTTCTTACTGTCTTAAGCTGTTTCAGCTAAGCATGAAAGCTACTGTAAAAGAAAAGAAGGCGGTGATTAACATGCAAATCAAAGCAGCAGGGGAGAAACAAGAATCTTGATTGGTTTATTCTTAGGAAAATTATTTAATATTTATAGAACATCCCCATCTGTTAAAGGTTATATGTTAAAATAGACATAAACTTGATCCTTGTCCTTGACAACTTGATTAGCAGCAGAGAATACAACTTCTAAATTATCTTATTTTTCTTTATTTGATCATTATAGAAGCCCACTACTCTTCTCATTCCTTCTGTCAATGTAAGGTCATCGAATTTTAAAAGGCAGATAAGGAGAGACAAGACAGGGAGAGAGAGTGATGGAAAGTCAGAAAGAGATGGGGCAGAGGGAGGGGAAAGAGAGACAGAGAATTAGAAGAAAGGTCTTGACCAGCTTGCTTATTCTAAAGAGAAAACTGAATGACACACAGGTACATTTATTTACAGAGTACAATGAATTAATATAAAGCTGAGACTAGTGTTTGTCTCTAGTGATCTTTTCAGATATTTTCTCCTGATTTTTTTGAGAAACCTTGATTATCTTCAGTTCTAATCCCCACTATTTAGTACCAAGGATGGGGAAATTGTGGTCTCAAGGTCACATGCGGCCCTAGAACCTCAAGTGTGACCCTTTGACTGAATTCAAACTTCACAGAACAAATCTCCTTAATAAAAGGATTTAAGGGTTTATTCTGTAAAACTTGCACTCAGTCAAAAGACAATACTCAAGTACTTAGGAGATCATATATGGCCTGAAGGCCACAGTTTCCCCAACCCTGACTTATCCTATCTGAAATCAAGTGGGTATGTTTCTTTGAGAGAGATGAGAGAAAATGGGAGAGGAGGTTTTTGTTTCTAGTTCGTTTTTATTTTTTTATTTTTTGGAAGGAAGCATTAAATGGGGAGAGTGTTTCTTTCTTTTTAAATTAATTTGTTTATTTTATTGTTTACATCATTCATTTCCATGAAATTTTGAGTTACATATTTTCTCCCCATCTTTCCCCCCTCACCACCCCAAAAGAGCCACCCCTCTGTATAACCTCTCCCCCAATCTGTTCTTCCTACTTCAGTGCCTGAATATCTTAATTCCCAATTGCATGTAGTTAATAATAATAACAATAATAATAATAATATATATACATTTTTAACAGTTGATTATAGAACTTTAAATTCTAGATTCTTTCCCTTCCTCCCTCATCAACCCCCTGCCTAGATAGACAAACAATTCAATATAGCCTGTACGTGTGTAGTTACGCACAACAACTCCACAATGGACATATTATGAGAGACTGATTATATGTCCCTCCTTCCTATTCTGCACCCTACTTTGTTCAACTGTCTACCCTGTCCCTGTCCCTTTACAGAAGGGTGTGCTTCCAGTAACCCTCTCCCCAACTGTCCCCTCCATCACCGCCCCTTTCACCCCCATTTCCCCTACTTTCCTATGTGGCAAGATACCCAGTTTAGAGTTTATGTCATTCTGTCCCTAAGCCAAATTCAATAAGAGTAAGGTTGCCACTTTTCCTTTTGCCTTCCTGTTCTTCCCCTTCACTGTAACAATTATCCTTGCCTCTTCTATATGAGACGATTAACCCCATACTGTCTCTCCCTGTCTCCTCTCCTTCTAATCCTCTCCCACCTCAGAATTTCACCTTTTAGAGTATCATCCCTTCCTATTCAATTGTTCCTGTGCCCTCTATGTACTCATATATACACATACTCAGATATGTGTTCATACACATATATAAACCCTCCTATATAGACATATGTGTATGTATACATATATATATATTATATATATATATACATTTGTATTCCCTTCACCTATCCTCATACTAAGAAAAGTTTCATAAGTTACAATTATTGTTTTTCTATGTTGGCATGTAAATAATTCAAATTTGATAAGTTCCTTATGATTTCTTTCCATGTTCCTTCTCATGCTTCTTGTCTTTGAGTGTCAAATTTTCTATTCAGTTCTGGTTGTTTCAGCAAGAATGCTTGAAAGTTGTCTACCTCATTGAATGACCACATTTTTCCCTGGAACATTATATTCAATTTTACTGGGTAGGTGATTCTTGGTTCTAATCCTAGCTCCCTTGATCTCCAGAATATCATATCCCAGGCCCTTTGATCCCTCAATGTAGAAGCTGCTAGATCCTGGCTTATCCTAATTGTTTTTCCACAGTATTCAAAATTGCTTCTTCTTAGCAGCTTGTAATATTTTCTCCTTGATCTGGGGATTCTGGAACCTGGCTATAACATTCCTAGAAATTTTCTTTTGGGGATCTTTTTCAAGAGGTGATCAGTGAATTCTTTCAAGTTCTATTTTACCCTTTGGTACTAAAATATGGGAGCAATTTTCCTTGAGAATTTCTTGAAGGATGCTTTCTAGGTTCTTTTTTTGATCATGTCTTTCATGTAGTCCAATAATTTTAAAATTGTCTCTCCTGGATCTATTTTCCAGGTCAGTGGTTTTTTTCAAGGAGATATTTCACATTGCCTTCTATTTTTTCATTTGTTTGGATCTGTTTAATAGTATTTTGACTTCTCATAAAGTCATTTGCTTTCATTT
>JAQQSV010012452.1:0-12760 GCA_028646515.1 Pseudochirops corinnae
GAGAGGTGAGAGAGGAATATAATTAGAGGAGATGGGGAGAGACAGAATGGGGTAAATTACCTCATACAGAAGAAACAAGGGAAAACTGTTACAATGGAGGGGAGGAACAGGAAGGCAAAAGGGAATGGGTCAACCTCACTCTCATTGAATTTGGCTTAGGGAGGGAATGGCATATACATATACACTAAATTGGGTATCTTGCCCTACAGGAGAGTAAGGGGGAAAGGCAATTAGAGGGGGGGATGATGGAGGGAAGGGCAGGTTGAAGGAGAGGATAGTTAGAAGCACATACTTTTGAAATGGGACAGGGTCAAAGTAGAAAATAAAACAAGTGGGGGTGCGGGCTAGGATGGAGGGAAATATAGTCAGTTTTTTCACAATATAGCCACTATGGAAATGGTTTCTGAACCTACACATGTACAACCCCCATATTGAATTGCTTATCTTCCCAGTAATTGTGGGTGATGAGGGAGGAAGGAAAAGCATCTGGAATTCAAAGTTTTAGAAGCAAATGTATAGAAAATATAATAATAATTATTATTATTATTAATTATTATTTTAGAGGCAACTGGGAAATAAGATATACACACACTGCGGGATGGAGATCCATCTAGTAGAAAGTCAAAGAGGGAATGGGGGAGGATATAGTAGAGACCAGATTGGGGCAGGGGGTATACAATGGGATTGCTGTTTTGGGATGGTGGGTAGGGGAAAGACGGGGAGAAAATTTGTAACTCAAAATCTTATGGAAGTGAATGATGTAAACTACAAATAAATAAAAAAATCAATTTAAAAAATAAATCAATAAAAAGAAAGTAAGAAAACCATTGAACTAATAAAAAATGCATTCATCAATAAAAACAAAAAGCATATAAATGACTTAGATATGCAACTAAAGAAAACCAGAAAAATCAGCAAATTTAAAAAACCTACAATTAATCATCAAAACCAAATTACTGAAAATCAAAGGAGAGATTAATAAAACTGGAAACAAAAAAAAAATTATTGAGCTAATAAGTAAACGTAGGATCTGGTTTAATTTAAAAAAAACAAAATAGATAAACTAGTGGCTAATTTGATTATTTTTAGAAAAATAAAACCAATTTACCAGTTTTTAAAATGAAAGACATCAATGTGCTATGAATGAAGATGAAATTAAAGAATTATTAAAAGTTATTTTGTCCAATTATATGTCAGTAAAACTTATAATGTGAGTCAAATGGATGAATATTTACCCAGATTAATAGAATAGGAAGAGATTACTTAGATAACTGTCTGCTAGAAAGAAGAAATCCAACAAGCTATAAATGAGCTCCCTTAGGAAGAAAAAATTACCCAGGAGCAGATGGATTCACAAGTGAAAGTCTTTATGATTCCAAGCCCTGTGCTCTGTCTACTGTGTCACATAGCTGTCCTAAAATATTTATAGCTACTTTTTTTGTGTTGGCAAAAAATTCAAAATTGACAGGATGCCCAGCCTCTAAATGAATTGTGGCTAAACAATTGTGATGAGATACTATTGTGCTTTGAGAAATGACAGGTATGATGGTTTCAGAAAAACCTGATAAGACTTTTATAAACTGATACAAAGTGAAGGGAGCAGAACCAGGACAACATTGTGTACAAAAATAACAATATTGTAATGAAACCAACCATAAAAGACTTAGGTACTTCTATCAAAAAAATTATTGAAAAAAAAAGAAAATGTTTCAAGACAATTTCAAAAGATCCCTGATGAAAAAATATTATCCACCTCCAGAGAGAGAACCTCTGAGTGCAAGTTGAAGCATGATTTATTTTTTTCTACTTTCTTTACATTTCTTCATTTTATTCCTTTGTTTTGTGTATTACAACATGGATAATATGGAAATACATTTTGTATGAGTTCACATGTGTAATTGATATCATATTGTTTGCCTTCACAATGGTTGGAGAGGAACAAAGGGACAGGAGAAGATCTGGAGCTCAATTTTAAAAAAAATGTTAATTAATTAGTTTTAAAAATAAAGGTCTACTAAGTTTAGAATCCTCCTGTGGCCAATGAAAGTGGCCAACAAATGGGTCATCTCATCACCTTAAAGTTCAAGTCCTTCCTCATTAAATCATACATGATTATCAGAAATCAGTAAAAGCTCTGTGCATACTTTGAAATCCCCAGTTACACCTGTTTCTTTGAATATTTTCTCTTTTTCACCCCAAGACAAGATAAAATGTTTTTGCCTTTCTCCCCTTGCTTCAGAAAGGTGCTTTGAATATCACTTTGCATGGAAAACCCCCAAAGAAGCAGCTTCAAACTTTAAATTCCCTCTCAAAATCCAATTTCATTTATCCAGATGCTTTTCAGATGATCTCAATCACATCAAAGTTCATCTGCCTAGTTCTGAAACCAAATGGCTTCCTTCTCCCCAACTTTTTCTCCTGACTTTCCTGTTGGTCTATGTTTTTTTCTGATACTTTCCAAGTTACCCACACTTATAACTCAAAATCATCCTTAATTCCTCTTTTCTCTATTACCAGTCATAACAGCAGTCATTCTAATATCTCACATGTTCCCTTCCTTTCAATTCCCATTAAAGTCACCCAGCTTTTATCACTTCATTCCTTGACTGCATCAGTAGCCCAGCTGACCTTCCAATCAACAATTCCTTCCTTTTCTGCTCCATAAAATATTGCTTTTATTACATTATATTTCACTCTCCTGATCAAAAATCATGAATGACCTGCTGTTCATATAGGCTGAAATCTTAATACATTACTCTAGGCCCTATTTTCCTGCATAAACTGCCCCAGCCCCCTTCACAATATGCCTATCTATGACATGCTGCCTTCCAATAAGCCATTTTTTCCCCTGGAAGACTGATTTATTCCTTCTCCCTTAAACCTATTTCATTCTTTTTTTGTACTTTGGTTCATACCTATCTATAGGTTATATACTTTTAAAAACTTAGTATAAATTCACACCAAGCACATGAAAATTTCTATGACCTACAATTCTTCAATCTGAATTCTTCTCCAAATTCTTCAATCAATCTACAAGCATTTATAAATGCATGCTTTTTTAAAGTTATATACTAAGTACTAGAGTCCATAATGACTATTATACATATCCTTTAGAAATCAGAACTAGAGACCCAATTAAATGGGTTTTAGATACAAGGCAGGCAAGCAGATGAAGAGGGCTAAGGAAAGGGATTTCAGAATAAAGTTTGAAGTCAGACATAGGAGAGGACTAGACAGATGAAGTGTCCAAAATCTCATTTTCAATCAAGGAACCAAAGGTTATATTCATCAGGCATCAAGTGATCAGTCAAGAGGCAGGGAACATGACAGTGCCACATTTATGTAACATATTATGGTTTGTAAAGCAATTTGCATGTTATCTCATTTGATCCCCTTAATAACCGTGAGAGGTAGGTATGATTATTTTCCTCATATTACAAATGAGAAAATCGACTGAGAGAGGTTATATAACTTAACAACTTCACACAAAGAGTAGGTGTCTGAGCCAGAATTAAAACTCTTATCTTTCTGACTCTTAAGTGCAACACTCTATCCATTAGGCCTCATAGCTGCCAAGTAAGCAGCACACTTTTCAGAAATAATTCAGAAACAAAAGTTTAGACAAGTCAATCATTAACAACAATGGAAAAGGTAAAGAGATCTAGCAAAGCCCTAGCAAAAAAGACCTTAAAAGTGAAAAAAATATTACTGCTTCAAACAAATATGAATGAATAAAAAATCACTGCATACTTACTATGCTTAAATAATGTGAAAAAGTGTTAGAGAAGTAAATAGCAGTGTGTGATCCTCCTTATTCTTAAGAAGCAGATATTCTAATTTGGGAGACAATACATATATATGAGGGACAAGCTTCAGAGTAGATGGTAAGGTCCACTATCTTAAGGCAGGATTATAGTTGGTAACTTACACTTCTTTCATGAGCCACCATGTCTCCCTTTGAGTGAATGGAGCAAGTGTTAGAGAGGCCTACCTCACCACTGTTGAGAAGGAGAGAATGGGCCTGAGGGTCAGAGCAGAGCTGGGATTCTGGTTTTCCAAGTCAGGAGTAGGAATAGGAAGATCAGCATCCAGTTACAATAGGGAAAGAAGAAAGATTTCTTGAAAGGAAGGTTAACAGAAAAAATACTCTGCAATAGAACTTATGCTGCTGGGCCCTATGGTCCTGGAAGCCTTACAGGAATCAAGGAATTCTAGGATTCAGATCTAGAAAGTGTGTAAGAGGTCAGCTAGTTTGCTCCCTTAATTGTATAGATAAGGAATTGGAGGCCTCCAGATATTAAGAGACTATCACATTATTACTTGGGTGGTAGGAGTACAAAAATCAGGGTTCACAATCATGATTTAAGATGAGAAATCCAGTGATATTCAAATATCTTTGACTGCTCAAGCCAACAGAAGAAAATTGAGCATGTATCTCCATTAGATTTATACTTACTTGTTTGTATAAATGAATGGGAATTAAGAAACCTCTTGAGGAGGGTGAAAGAGGAAAGTGTAAAAATTGGCTTGACTCTTAACACCAAAAAAACTAAGATCTTGGCAACTGGTCCCATCACTTCCTGGCAAATAGAGGGAGAAGAAATGGAAGCAATATTAGTATATTCTTAGGCTCAAAGATCACTGCAGATGGTGACTGCAGCCATGAAATTAAAAGATGCTTGCTCCCCAGAAGGAAATATATGCCAAATTTGGACAGCATACTAAAAAACAGAGATATCACCTTGCTGAAAAAGGTCTATGTAGTCAAAGATATCTTTTTTTTTCCCCAGTAGTAATGGGAGTTGGACTATAAAAAAAACTGAGGGCCACAGAATCAATGCTTTTGAATTGCATTGAAGAAGATTTTGAGGGTCCCTTGGACAGCAAAGGAGATCAAGTCAGTCAATACTTAAAGACATTAATTCAGCATATGTACTAGAAAGCCAAATACTAAGGTTGAAGCTTAAATACTTCAATCACATAATGAGAAGATAGCACTCACTGGAAAAGACTCTGATGTTGAGAAAGACTGAAGACAAAAGGAAAGGGAAACAACAGAGAATGACATGGATACATACTATCATAGAAACAATGAACATAAGCTTTGACAGAGAGATCATGAAGGATAGAATGACCTGATGTGATATGGTCCATGGGATCACAAAGAGTCAGACATGACTTAATGATTCAACAACAACACATGATTATGATACTTCTAATCTTGTATATTAGAAAACATGGAAATGAAATAGGATGGTATAATAATGAAATTATTAAACCTTAAATAATTTTACTAATATTGATTCAATGGTCATTTAATCGACATCACACAGTGAATAATAAACTGGCCTCAGATCTATGAAGATGTGGGTTCAAATCTTACCTCAGACATACTAGCTGTATGACCTTAGATAAGTCACTTAACCTCTTAGTCCTCTAAGCAACTCTAAGGCAATAAGTTATATTTCTATTTAATTCTCATATTGGTAAAAGGTATTTCTTCACCTGAGAGTTTCCCATACTAAATTACAGGTCCAATCCCTATCCCTTCTCCCTAATATTGAATCCTAGGGTAAATAGGGAGCTACTGGATTTTTACTGAGTAGGGGAGGGACAGCATTAGTCCTGTGCTTTAGAAAAGTCCTTTTGGCAACTGTGTTGATGGCAGATTGGAGTGGGGAAAAACTTGAAGCTGGGGGAACAACCAGAAAGCTTTTATAATTGTCTCAACAAAAGGTGATGATGGCCTATTTTAGTATCGTAGCTCTGTGAGTATGGAGATGGAATAGTAAGTGAGGGATATGGAAATAGGAATATCAAGAAATGATGATAGATTGGCTATGTGCACTAAGAGTTGAGGATAACATTGAGTTGTAAACCCAGGAGAATGCAAAAAAAGGTGGCCTCACCACAAAAATAAGACTTTCTGACAGAGGGGTTGTATTTTTACACTTATTTCAAGATTCATACCTACCCAAAACTTTTTTTTAACTTATTTTATTTTCAATTTATGGAATAAAACAAGCATTTCCATAACATAATGTAATAAAAAGATGAAACTGCTAATCTATTATGTGCAACCTGCCAAGGCTGCCCAAGATTCAGACACAAGTCATACGACTCTAAATCCAATGCTCTTTCCACTCTAGTATGTTCTGCTGTAAGAATGATGGTATATCTCTAAAGGATATTCAAGATAACAATACTCAAAACCCAGGGCAACTGTACTGCACAGATGTTCACAGGATCATCATTCCAGATCCTATAATTCTGCTTTAAATTGCCATTCTTACCCCCACCCCATTATACCAGCAACCTAAGGTAATATTTCAGGAAGCTTAGAATTTCAATAGCGTGGGTACCACCATCTTCCCAGTCACCCAAGTTCACATCCTTGGCACAGGATTCATATTTGATCTCATCTTTCTTGCTTTCACCTTCTATATCTGGCTAGCTGTCCAGTCCTGTTGATTTGATCTTTGTGGTCTCCTTTGAATCACAATCTACCACCAAACACTAAAGTTCGGGTCCTTAATAATTTTCCCGCTTAGAAGAAATGGCATCAAGTTTGTAAAACTAGATGACTGGTAGGATGGTCTTGCTCTCAACAATATAGAAGTTTAGAATAAACCTGAGTGTGAGAGAAAATATAAACCAATGATACATGTGATGTTGATCACAACCCTACTATGCCTGCAAATCCTATCAGGCTTACTCTCTCCTAGTCAAAATGAAAAGGGGAAGGTGAGGCTTCTTTACATAGGTCCCTGCACAGGACCACACAGTATACCCTCTGAGACTGATTAATAATAGCTAATCTTCACATAGGTTTTGCATACATCATCTTATTTAATCTCCACAACTACCCTGTGAGATAGGTATAGTTATTTTCACCATTTTACAGGTGAGGAAATTGATATGCAGTTAAGTGACTTCACCAAGGTCACACAATGAGTATCTGACTAGCTCTGTAACCCTGGCATATCTATTAACATCTCTGTCTCAAGTAATTCCTTAGAATTCTACTAAATTCATAGATAAGTTATCTACCTCCATAGGAGTTTCAACACTGTTCACAAAATCACATATTATTCTCACATTTGAATATTTAACCAACAAAACCCCATGAAATTGTCTCCTCATGTAGACTAAGAGTTCCTTGAAGAACTATGAGAGCTCTCATAACATGGGTCGTGTGTTACATTTATTTGCATTACAAAGCCCAATGTTATATATAATAGGTACTCAAATATTGAGGGAGAGAAGGAAGGAGGAAAGAAGAGGGAGAGACAGGAAGGGAGGAAGGGAGGAAGAAAAAAAGGAATGAGGGAGGGAGCATCAAGACTGTTATTTGACAGGAGAAGGCTGTAGTGCTTTTTTCTAACATTTGTTGACAGTGTTTGGTTTTTACTTCATAAATCTTTTTACATATTTTGCCAAAAGGCATTTCCCTCAATTTTTACATGCATGGATTCTTTGAAGGAAATCTAATCTATATGTTTGATTTACTAACACTAATAATTAATGGTAAGAGCATTATTGCATGTCTGCATAGATTGATTTTTTAAAAATCTAAATAATTAAAAACACGCTAAATTGAAGCTTTTGTTTTGTTTTGAACAATAATAAACTGGAGAGGAGTTAATTTGGTGATTTTAGCCATTTAGACAACTGAAGCAGATAAGCCAGGAAAGATGCAGAAACAAGAAGATTAAACAAAGCAGTGGGTCTGAAACCATAGAAACAGTAAAGAGACTAGGCGTAAAACAGCAGCAGCAATATCTAGCATGAGAGGCATCTGCAAGGAGTCAACTTTTGTGCGTCACCAAATCAGCCTCCAAAATGAAAGACTAACTTTCTCAAATTTGGGGAAACATCCTTAAGGTCATGTTGACAATAATTTGCTGACTTAAAGTTTTGGGGAAAAAAACCTTTCCACCATCATGAATCTATAGTGTCTACCACCATACAAACTCAAATATTTCCAAAGCAGGAAACACTAGCAGCCAAAGGGGTAAACTATCTAACCCTGAAAAACTCATGTAGCAAGATTTAGATAGATGTGAATTTAGCTTCAAATGTTGATACCTAACAGGGTATAGGGATATCTGTTCTAAGTCAAACTGGGAAATGCCTTCTTTGCATGAGTTTAAGTCTGTTTCAATTACTACATATAGTAGGCAATCCAAAATATTTAAAATGAGGTGAGAGTGGGTAGAGGAAGAAGGAAGGGAAGGAAATAAGTTTTTATATAGACCCTACTATGTACTAGTACTCTGTGCTAAGAACTTTTTTTTACAACTATTATTTCATTTAATCTGCAGAATAGTATTTTAAGTTAGGTGCTATTATTATTCTTGTTTTGCAGTTGAGGAAATCAAGGCAAACATAGGTTAAGTGACTTAATTGCCTATGGTCAATCAGATAGTATCTTAAGCTAGGTTTGAAGTCAGGTCTTCCTAACTCAAGGCCCAGAGTTCTATTCACCATGTCATCTTGATGTCTACATGATAATAGTAAGGAAATGATTAAGTCAAGTTAACTCTTTTGTAAAATGCATTTCTTTAATATTAACATTTACTGTTGAAGGCATGAGGCACCATCATGGTCTACTTTCTTTTTTTCAGAAATGTATTACTATCAGACCAGCAAGATGGAAGAGTTAAAAGGAAGAAGTACAGTTGAGTTCCCCCTGACAACTACTCCACAAAGATCTAGAAAATGTATCAAACCTACTCCTGATGAAGAAATCAAGAAAAAAAAAAAAGATGCGAGTCATTTTCAGCATAAGGAGACATATACAAAGGTCTATGGACATTTGAAACAGATCTAGCCAGAAGTGACACTTAATCCGGGAACAAAATGAAATCTGCTCATGACTATAGCAGGAGAAGAGTCCCAAATCAGGCACAGAGGGGTGTGTGTGTGTGTGTGTGTGTGTGTGTGTCTGTGTCTGTGTCTGTGTGTGTGTGTGTGTATGTGTGTGTCAGTGTCTGTGTCTGTGTGTGTGTATGTGTGTGTCTGTGTGTATGTCTGTGTGTGTCAGTGTCTGTGCCTGTGTGTGTCTGTGTGTGATTTTGTGCAGGGAGTAGAAACATGTTCTAACTGGTAACTCTCTCCCTATCCAGTGTTGGGTCACATATCTAGCGTACAACCATGGAAGGTACTTGTTCTATGGCAATCCAGGATAAGGAACAGTCACTGGTTGTGGATTGAGTGAGGAACAATTATAGGAACAAGCAACAGAGGTGTGACTTTTACCCTAGAATTGGAGTTGGGTGTTAGATCCAGCACCCAGCCTAGTCTTAATCCTGAGTAGAATAAGTAGAACAAGAAGCCCAGGGCTTTCCCACTGGAGGAATATGTGTGAGCTTCTTGAGAATAGGTATTGTTTTTAGTTGTCTAGCACATGGTCAGTAGTTGACAAACACTTATTGATTGTTGTAATTCAAGCATAGCTAATCATAGGTGAAAAACAATGAATTAAAAGAAGGTGATAAAATTGATATGAACAAAATAAATATAGATGTAGCACCCTTTCTAAGTTACTCCTTTTCCTTACACTCATACTCATGAGCAGGATACCTAGACAGAAAGTACTGTGTAGGGCTCTAGAGGTAACCATATGGATCTACTCCTGATACTATAGGTCATGATCCCCAAATAAGTATAGTTCCAATCAACAGTGAGGCAGCAGACTTTATCAGCTTTTAGGAAAGGCATTTATTAATATGGTATAGTAAAAATAACTGATATAAAACACCCACTCCCCCAAACAACAGACACACATATGAAGTATGTTCTTCCATAAATAAAAGACATCAATGAGATGAGTTTTACTACAACTTTGAGTGAGGGTAGGATACATGTTGGGAAGGGTAACTCACAACTATTGATGTCCTTTATTTCATTATAGAATCCTCACAAATCTTTCCATGAGTCCATGGTCTCTGCTGAATGGTTAGCTTAGTTGGGCTGCCACAATCTACTCCTTCCATAAGTCAACAGTTTCAGTGTTCTCTAAGTTCATGCAAATGTACATATGCCTGCACAGTACTACTGAACCCTCTGCTCCTGGATGACTTAAGGAAGAATTGCTTCTCTAACTTATAGGGCCAAGGAGCATGACTGGTATTTCCTGTGTAGAGCGCTATGCCTTCATCCAATGGCCAAGACTTTCTAAATATCTCAAACTCACTAGGGATTTATGCACATATCACTAAAGGGTTGCAGGAAAACTCCTTACCATCTACTATAAACTGTTTTTATTATATCCTCAACTTTGTGTTGCAGTACCAAAGGAATATTCACAGCACCCAAGGTCACTATAAATATACTCACATAGTGCTCAATTAATTGCAAAATGTAACAGACTCTCCATATAGAAGACACCAGAAAACCAAGCCCCAAAATCAGGAAGCCGATTCCATTATAGCAGCCAAGAAGTTAATAAGCCATGACAGCATAGAGAGCCACAGCCTTCCCACAAATCAACACAAAACCAATATTTACTCAAAAGCCTGTCTCCCTCAGAAGCCTCATTTCCTCCCAACTATCTAGCTTGCTCTGGCTTCCTTCTTCCTGTGGGCTCTGCTCCACCCTTCATCGAACTCCTCCCACCACGGGCTCCATATGATTATATTCAGCCTATTAGGGGGCAGAATATATTTTCAAAGCAGGGAAGGTCATAAAATTCCCTTAGGCTTATTAAGGGGTAGGGAAGATCTTCAAATTCCCATTACCATTACATGTGTTCACATAAATTGAGGTGGGGGGAAACTCTCTTCCTTATTCACTATGGCTAGTACAAGTTTAACAATCATAGGATGTAATGTGACTGGTTAAATAATGTAATAAAATAAAAGAAAGCAGCATTATGAATAAAAAAAGATTTGCTGCATAAAAAGAACACTTAAAAATAAAACACAGACAATAGAAATGAAATGATTAAAAAAAAAAACCAGCTTCACAATCATACTATCAAGCAAAGCAATAATAAAAACTCAGAAACTCGAATGAGATTAACAATGAAATAATATTATGGTGAAAGGAATCTTATAAAATGAAACAATGCCAGATGACAGTATTTAATTTCATAAAGAAAAATTTTACTGATTTGGAGAAAGAAAGGGACAGAATACAATAATTGCAGGAGATTTTAATGTTTTCTCTGAGCTAGATAACTACAACAAAGATCAAAAAGAGAAAAGATACAGAGCTGAGCAAATTGTGAATGAATCTAAAATAGTAATGACAATTTCTGAATGAGAATATAACTGTGTATATTTTTATGTATATATGTACATATGTATTTGTATGAATATATATACACATATAAAAAGATATATAGACAGACAGATAGATCAGCAAAACATGCTAGCTTTATAAAAATATACCATGTCCAAGGGTACAGAGAAATTATAAATACAAAAAAGAGGGGGTGGCTAGGTGGCACAGTGAGTAGAGCACCAGCCCTGGAGTCAGGAGGACCTGAGTTCAAATCTGACCTCAGACACTTGACACCCTTATCAGCCATGTGACTTTGGGCAAGTCACTTATAATAATATCCTAAATAATCAGTATATCAAATAGCAACAACAACAAAAGGAATATTCTACCTTTACATTTTTTCCTCGCTGATTTTGCCAGCTTTCTTCTGCTTATATGTTAAGAACCTAAATTAAATGCATGGGAATAAAAGAGAACTTAAGTTTATTTAATTATATAGCAGTGACCTAGATCTGGGAAACAAACATAAAATTGTCTTTCTCAATCTAAATGAAAGACTGATGACTATTGTGCCATCAGACAAACTGTATTTTAATACCCTCTGATGGAAAGAGCACTAGAGATAGAGCCAGAAGATGTGAATGTGAATCCTAATTTTGCTACTGGGTATTAGCAGCTTGCCCTTTGGTAAGGTTCTTAACCTCTCCCTTCATGTCAGTTTCTCATCTGTACAATTTGGTGGCAGGACTAGATGATCCCCTGAACTACTTTCTAGTTCTGAGATTCTGGGATTCTCTGAACATACTCATTTTAGGGAGGATCTTAGATTTTAGGCGTTTAGAATTGACCTTGTCACAAAATATACAAATATGCCACTTATAAGAAGTCTGTGTGTGTGTGTGTGTGTGTGTGTGTGTAATTGAGTTCGTTTCTCTGTTGAGTAGATGGAAAGATTGATGCTTTCACATTTTTGGAAATCTTTTGTTATTTTGATAAAAATGGGATTGACAAATGCAAAGTTTGCTTAATAAATTCAAGTGAATCAAGTCTAAATAGTTCACGTATGCTAACAGGGATTCTACTCTTTTGCAACCAATACTTTTAAGCATATTTATAAGACACAATTAGTATCTTGTAATATTAGTATTAATAAGCAAGGGTTATCTATACAAAACAAGAATAATTACAAAGAAAAAACATCAGATACTGTTTTTTATAAAAGCAAAAAAAAAAGTCCATTAAAATAAGTTTAAAGATTATTTTTCTTTTAGGTTTTACGAATATGAGTAAATATTCTAAAATCACATAAACATAGATTATGTTTATGTAGAATGTTTTCCCTGAGGGAACTCTACCAATTTCATCTCTTAAGATGTGAGTAGGAGCTAAGATGGCGGAGAGTAAGCAGTAACCTGAACAAGCTCCCAAAGAATTTCATCCTTGGGAACTAAAAAGTCAATTTGAGCGGATTTAAAAGCGACGGAGCCTATTGTGAGACGGAGAGTGACAGATTCCCAACCCAGAGAGGTGC
>JAQQSV010012453.1:0-12760 GCA_028646515.1 Pseudochirops corinnae
AAGCTGGCCACTAAAACAAAGAAAGTAAACATTTCTCTACCTAAGGAATGCTTTTAAAAGGATTAACCATAGAATCAATACTTTTAGGCTGGGGAGAAATATAGCTTTTACAACTTATTTGCACAGGCTGACAAACTGATATTACATACATAGGTACCCAAAAACAAGTGAGATTTTACAGACAAAGTCACCCCAAAAATATTACAAAGGCCCCTCAGCACCACCTCATTCCCTTAACAGATAAGACACAAATTCTTTTGGGGATCAAGGACGAAGGTCTCAGCTCTCAGGCTGCTTCATGCTGAGAATGGACATGGAGCTGCTGTTCCTATCTCAAATCAGTCATGGGCGGGGGCATGGGGTGTGCTGCAGCCAATGTCCAGAACTTGGCAGATGCCAGATCCAACTGTGTGAGGTGGCACTTTGGGCAGTGTCTCACCTTGAGCCATCATGAAATGCACCCAGCCTAGAAGACACAAATCTAGCAGAAAGATTAAACAAACAAGAGCCAAAGGCAAGTAGGAGAAAAATGACCAAAAGTAGAGTGAGCATGGGCTAGTATAATCCATTACTCAGACTGTCCTTTGCATTTCTACCTGTTACATATACTAGGTACCTCATAAGATATTATTCACTAACATAACTGTAAACCTTAAACAAAAGAGGTTTCTGACCTAAAACTCACAACTGAATAGCAGACATACATACTTGTTCTACAAAGCTTATCCATCCTCTAACTATACTCACTTTAGAAGAAAGAGATACTTCAGAAATTGAATCTTTCACATGTACACTCAGCCACAGATGCCAACTTTTGCTTAGTTCATGGAGTAACTACAAGTTCATATTGGAACAGCAGGAACTGTTCTGCTTACGCAACTTATTACGTCAATTTAGCAATACTCAATTGAAAACTTTGTAAATCTTCAGAAATTGTCACATAACAGCTTTCAAACATCTTTTCTAACAGTAAGGGAGAATACCAAAGGCGCATAGAAGTGGTTCAGTTTTCTAGCCATGCAAGGCTAGGCTCACATTACAATAAAGTTTCACAAACATTGCATCACAAATCCAAAACTTTTAATCTTATTACTAGACATACTCAAGTTTTGATTTTCCATGATAAAGAAATCCTTAAAAATCAATCTTATACCTATATAGTTCTCTAGAAGAATCAATCTGATCCTGTTGCTTTCCTCAAAATTTTAGAATCAAGTTACAAATCTTTCTGCTTTCTAAAAATACTTCCTTACACACTTCTCAACATATTTAAACCCTTTTAAAACTAATGTCAAGTACCTAGAGATAGGAGGACTTAGATAAATCCTCATTTGTCTCCAAACTTTCTTATCTGTCTTTCCAAATCCCTCAAACAAACCATTATTTACCCTTCCAAAATCTCTCAAACCCTTCATTCAGTTGATTCGACTTTCCTTTACATTCATTAACCACAAACAAGATAGCTCATACCTCTTACTATTTGCTTCATTCATTGAAACTTGCTATAGAAGGGATAAGCAGGGACATATGACATTCCAAATATGATAGGATAAACATCCTTGGCTCTGTTTAGATTCGGGTAAAGTCACAGAGATCCATGCAGTAAGAATGCCACCTCACAGCTAGACTCAGGAACAGGTGGGCAAACATTCCTTATCAAAGGAATTTCATAGGTACACAGCCAGAAGAGGGCCTATCCTAGACCACGCTAAGATCGCCCCTTCAGACTTTACCAGATGTAGACTTCCACCAATATTTAACCTTGTGGCATTTAATGCAGGACCTGGTTTATGCAGACTACTATACCCGAGTTTAAACTCCAAACAAAATTTAGTCATGGTCCCAAATGCCTTTTACCTCACACAGCAAGTTTCACTAATCACGACTTACAGCCAGTTCTCTTATTTATTTACATATTTTCCTTATTTGATTTCTTAGGGCACCAAGGCCTAAAATTTTATATACTTTAGCAAATGACAGGGACCATACACTTCATCCTACACAGTACAATTTTATCAGTAAAGCAAATCATGCATTTTTATGTTCCTAAACTAAGCAGTTAACTTTAGACTTAGAATATAACTTTTTTAAAACAAAATTTGTCTTTATTAATTTGTTTGTTTTTAGTTTACAAGATTCAATTCCCCAATCCCTTGAGTTTCAAACTTATAAAATAACTTTTAAAGATTATATTACAGGTATAACATGTTTAAATTACTCGTTCTGAAGCCAAGCTCGACTACCTCTTTGCAGCTGTAGTTATCAGGGTTGGCTGTGTCATATTAGGCTCATTCACTTCAATATTGCCTGATGACTTTTGGGACATCTTTTCTATCAGGATCCTTAAGTGTATATGTCCTGAAGTAACTCCATACCTGCTTCTTCTGCAACATAAGTTGTTTTTCATGAATATACATGATAGCTAGAAGCCAGAGATCACTGCTTTATTTTCTTACGAAACAATCCTTTGTACAACTTTGTTTTTGAACATTGAAGCTTATTGATATGTTGATTCTGGAATTCAATTTTTTTTTCTCTGAAAGTGAGGACACCATTTGGGGATTTCATAATGTTCACCTCCATTCTCCCTGATTTTTCTTTTTTCTAAAGAGAAAAGATTAAATGTTTTATCAGTGCTTTAAAAAAATACATCCCTATTATTTCCCCAAGACTCCTCCTATCCCTTGCCTTGCACCATCCTTTAAAATAAATTTCAGTTGAGCAGACAGACCAATATTTTTGCATATCTGACAGAATGTCACATTTTGCAGTTATCATACAGCACCTCTCTGCCAAGATGGTGAAAGAATCCTTCCTCATCAGACTTCTGAATTCACAGAATCATAGAAATTGAGATTTGAAAGGGATGTCAGTGACCATATGGTGAGAGTATCTACTATAACATACTTGACAAGTACAATTATACAAACCTGACAAGTTCATGAAGAGATCCAAGGAAGGGGTGCCCACAATCTCTTGAGGCAAGCCTCCTATCAACTCTTTATAACTGGCAGCTGTCTGTTCTAACTCAGACCAAGATTTCCTTAGCTTCTTTGGCTTCCACATTCCACTTCTGACACCTATGGAGCTTGCAGTCTACTGAATCTCTCAGACCTTTTTCAGAGCAATTTCTGTCTCTGCATTCTTCCTCCATGCTATATTTATAGAGATAGTTTTTTTTATACAAGTGTAAGACTATACATTTGTCCTTAATGAATCATCTTTTATTAGTTTCAGTCCAATGCTCTAGTGTGTCAAAATTGTTTTGGATCCTGACTTGATCATCCTGGACATCAGCTATCCCTCCTACATTTATGCCATCTACTTATTTGATGAGCAAGTATTTATGCCTCAAATGTTCTCTCCCATACTTCCATAGATTCATCAGTTTCTTTAAAAAGGAATATCTTCTGGGCATTCAGTTCTGCTCTCCAACTCAAACTACTTCCATTGACTCTATAGCTGGAACTTGCAGCTTCATCAAATCTACCTGAGGGAAGCATGGCCACAATTTCTCTTTCTGGTGGCATCCAGGGGTAGGCTGCTTGTTTGCCTGCAACATGAGCACCATTCACTCAGCTGGGAGCAGGGAAAGTCCACTCTCCCTTTGTCCTTACATTTCATGGCTCAAAGAAATGGGCTTGGGGTTTATCTTGCTTGTCCTCTGTAGTTTTAGGTGGATGGAAAAAATCTCTAGAACCAGGAACTTGAGGCATAATGATGCTAGAGCTAGAATTCTTGACTGGATATTGCTGTCATCCCTGCAGAGAAATCTTGAGAAATAGGTTCCTGGAATCAAGCCCAGGAGGGCTTTAGATTTGTAATTTGGTGAAATTCTGCTATATCAGAACTGTATTAAGCTATGAATCTAATTCCCCTGCTTTCCTCAGAGACAGAAATGGAATGTTGGGGGATTATACACTCCAGGTGGTGGGAGGAATATTTATATGCTTGTTCAGGCTGTATTTTTTAAAAATTATCATTTTATTTTTCTCAATTATATGTAAAAACAATTTTTTTATACTCATTTCTGAAAATTTTGATTTGCACATTTCCTCCTACCATACCACCCCTTTCCTTGGGAAAGCAAGCATTTAGATATAGATTATACATGTGCAGTCATATAAACACATATTTCCATATTAATCATGTTATTGCTATACTTTTGAAGTAAATATTACTCTGTAAAACCTAATGCCAAATGCATGCTAATGCATTGATCTGATTGAATAATCCACACATTAATTTCTAAGCAAACCACAGGAAAGTAATAGCACTGATAAAAAGGCTGAGCTAAGAGGAGGTGGACATGCAATTCTTTGAGTCAGGGAGCATTTAGCAGTTGTGCCAAAACACCCTTTGATGTTGGCTAGTGTATATCATAAAAGGAAATGCACACTTAAGTATGTCCCCAAGATTTATCTAAAGAGATAGCAGGGGTATGATGGAGCCAGCTGGAATGGACTAGGGCAGTGGTTCTCAACCTGTGGGTTATGTTCAATTTAAATACACCCTGCATATCAGATATTTACATTATGATTCATAACAGTAGCAAAATTACAGTTATGAAGTAGCAACGAAAATAATTTTATGGTTGGGGGTCACCACAACATGAGGAACTAGGAAGGTTGAGAACCACTGGACTAGGGAGAATGCCTAGGTAAAATTTCAGTATTAGCATTTACACTTTAGACATTGCAGTTGCAGGGGCAGCTGGGTGGCACAGTGAACAGAGCACCAGCCCTGAAGTCAGCCTCAGATACTTAACACTTACTAGCCATGTAACCTTGGGCAAATCACTTATCCCCAACTGCCCGCCCCCCCCAAAAAAAAGAAATTGTAGTTGCTACAAATCTGGACTTAACCTAACTTAAAAGTGTATGTGCATAGACCTTTTTTTCCCTACAGTCCAGTTGTTAAATATTTACCAGCATATCCCTGTAATGCTCTATAAACATTGCTTGAGGTCAGGTATCGTGGTGATTAGAATAAGCTAATAATATCTAGCATTTATATACACTTCTAAAGTTTGTGAAATATTTTATAAACATTAGCTTCTTTGAGCCTCATGACACCCCATTATATAGTCCTGGTTGCAGGGATGGATAGCTCTGTAATCTGGCCCTCTCATCCCCAAGAGAGAGAGATGCAATTTCTGCCTTGAGGGAAGCAGGAGGGAGACCATGTTTGGGAATTTGTTCTTTTCCTCATCTATCTCCAAGAGGGGTATCAAGCTGGATTTATGTTTATCTCAACCTTCAAATATCTGTAGTCTAGGGGCCTAGGTTTTAGAGGACAGAAAGAAAGTTGCTTCTCTAGTTGCTCTTAAGGGTCAGGGCATCCCTTAGCTTAAAACCTGTTTAATGTCTTACCACCAAATGTTGGCTACACAAATATCCACTAAAAATAGTGAATAACCAAGAAATACTTTTATGCAAGTA
This sequence comes from Pseudochirops corinnae, assembly GCA_028646515.1. NCBI lineage: Eukaryota > Metazoa > Chordata > Mammalia > Diprotodontia > Pseudocheiridae > Pseudochirops > Pseudochirops corinnae. The sequence goes on from JAQQSV010012453.1 coordinate 5,442, forward strand.
TGAAAGTCAAGATACATTAGAGCTCTACTGATTAGAACATACCAGAAACTACCCAAGAATGAATGAGTTTTTCTTCTGAGTGAGAGGGAAATTTTTGTAGCATCTAGGGAGGCAAGCTGGAAATCACCAACATTTTGAGGAGTCGGCTTCCCCTATATATCTGCAGCTTTCCCCTCCTTGTGTCTCTGTCACAATTTATATTTCATTCTAAGACCTTCTTTGAAGTTTCTTCTGAGAAATCTTTGCATCTAGTTCGGGGCCTTATGCAAAGACACAGGACACAGGCCAACTGCTGTTAGCTTACAGGAAGTCATATCCTTCTTAATACCCTCTTTCGACATGCAAAATGCCTCAAGTTTGGTTAAAAGTCAGCTTATATTTAACTGACATTAACTTCTCCTTATTAATGATGGTCAGTACTGGTTAGACTACTCTCTAATTTCTATATGTGGAAAATGAATCTGGGATAAATACACACACACACACACACACACACACACATACACACACACCATTTTAAATTGTGGCTTTTAAAATTGGCTTAGAGCACTGTCTAGATTGATTTTGGGGGAATAATTTTTTTCTGGTTTTTGTTTGTTTTTGCCTCTTGTGTTCCAGCTCCTGATCATAACTGCTCTATTTTGCTTTGGTTGTAAATACTTCAGTTGTGGTATCTGTTGCATTATTACGTAAGTGAAAACATGCAGAATGGATATTAATTCACTGGGGCACTGGTGCAAAGCTTTAGAACTGATTTCCTTTGAAGGACTCCTGCTAGTTAAAATAGTTCCTGTTTCTGAGGACAATGACATTGAGTATGGCCTTAGCCATAGTGTCAAGGGGCTGCTGTGATTAGTACCTGATTGTTTTAAGAGAGAGGAACAAATTCTGTCCATTGATTGCTCATTCCCACCTTTCTGACAACCCATCCACACTGAGGTAACCACTCACCTCTCTCTGGCTCTCAGAAACCTGGAAATGCACTTCTTTGACCTCCTGATACAGTATATTATATAATATTTTATCACAATATTAGGAAAAATAATGGCCACAAATAAGTATTCATAATCCAGTTCAGGTGCACTACCATCCTCCTATACAATCCCCCTCAGATGAGGTAGCCAAAACTTGAAAGTTCAATCCCTCCTTCGTTTCCTCATCTGGGGACCTGGTGAGGCATTCACATAGGGTTTTTCTCTCCTATAGAAAACCCCTGTCAATCAAGGCCCAGTCTTTTCAGAGGTGATTCAGGACCTCAGAACAATTTGGCGCTCCCTCCTGACCTTAAGCAACACAGGTTCCTTAGGCAGGCTCTGTCTGATGCTGACCTCAAATTCAAGTAGGCACCACGTCTACTATTTCATCCCAGTGCTATTCAGGTACTCTTCTTTAATTTGCATCTCTGACTTTTTTTCATTGGGAAAAAGTGGAGATTTTCTCTTAAAGGGCACGAAATGTTGGTAAAATCCATCACAGGCCGACAATGGTGGTGAATGCTAGACTCTGGTAGAATGATATCAATTCCTCTCCCATCTGTTCACCTTCAAACATCCTCCTGCTGTCCCCTCTCTGACATTACCACCTTTTCTTCTGCTGTCTCATCAGGTGTAATATTTTTTGAGATTTGAATCGGGCAAGAAAAAGAAAAAAGCTTAAAAAGAAGTTCAGTGTATTGGCAGCTACTTGTTAGACAATTAATTGAAATAGTCCTCCTCTCTGTTTTCCAACCAAAGAACTTATTTTGTCTGATTCTGTCTAATTTACCCCAATTCCAGCTCAGTAGCAAATCAACAGTCTGTCTCTTAATCATGTGGTTAGTAGACAAGAACTAGCCAGAGAATGTCAAAGCATGCTCCATTTCAGAGAGCAGAACCCTTCCATTTCAGGTCATCATGTCCTTCTGGAAGTTCCCTAGCCTCTTCCAAGTGTGGATCACATCAGATGAGCTTGGTATTTATGCTGACCATCCTTATTCCCCTTCTCCACCTTAAACAGAGAAATTTATTCTGTGTTCTAGTTAAACTTCCATTTGCAAAGATAAAATTAAAATTCATTTAAGTCCATTATGCTAGTGTTGATCATCTGCCCTGAACTGTGTAGTTTCAGTAGGAATACAAGATAAATAAATGTGGAATTTGTGCACGTTTTCCATTCCCTTTTGGCAAAACACATGCACATCTCCTGGTTTAAGGACAAAAACTTTGCTTTGTAATGAAGAGAGAGACCATAAATGTTGGTACAGTCTTTGTGAGGTAGGGTCCAGAATAAGACAATAATCATGGCTATCTTCAACACACTAGCAAGGTCTTTCTAAGGCCATCTTTTGTGTTGGATTTATGACAATCAGTTCTCACCAGCAATAATAGTGGAAGCAATGTATTAGGACTGCACAATCTCAGTGCCTGATGTACAGTATCTGGAAATGGTGCCATCCATTTTCCAATTCATATCACCCACCCTGCCCCCCGAAACTACTCTACTTTGTTTCAAGAAAGGAAAAAAGTTAGACAAAATAACCAACATCAACTGTGTCTGACATCAATATTCCATACACTTCTCTATTGAGAGGAGAGAAAAGTAAGTTGCACCCTCTTTCCTTTGAAAGCCAGTTGGTCATTTTACTTCATCTGAGTTCATTTTCCCCTCTTCATCATTCAATCTTTTCCCTTTATTTCCTCCCCCCACAATAATTAACCCTCTCCTTTGCTGTAATCTGATCTTCCTATGTTAACTTTTATGACTAATCACAGAGATTTTTGTTCCCCATATTCCGTGTGGCAACTTTATTAATTTAAAATTCTATTACAGAAAAAGAAGGACTGGAAGGACTGGTGTGATGGAGGAAACTACCAGAACTAAGGAGGGAAAATCCATTTTGAGGCATGTGGTAACTAAGATGGTAGAATAAACAATTGATTGCTATCCCTCTCCCATTCTTATCCCTGATTACCCATAAGATAGCACTACAGAACAGCTCCTGGAATAGTGGAGCCAGCAGAAAGATGAGGTAAAGCAGTCTTTTGATGTGGGAGACTTAGAGGACCTGCAAAAAAGGTCAATATCACTCGGGTAAAAGGATAGCACTATCCAGCACAGGAGGTATCCCAACAAACTGGTGCACTCTCCACCTCAGCAAAGCAGCAGAAGATTCTTAACCCCAGAGTGATAGAGCTGGCAAATACTAACACCAGGACCTGCAACATGCCTTAGCACATCCAAGGAAATGGGCAGATTCCAGCTTGGAGAACGACTATGTGTGCCAGCACAGCCCTGAGCAGGCAGGCATCTTCCAGCAACCAAACATCCCCGTGCTTCTGTGGAGCCCTTAGTGAACAGGTGTACTCCAGCATCAGGACCCCCACATGCTTCAGTGTAGCCTGAGGAAACACAGAAAAACCCTACATGGTCTTAGCACGTTCCAGGCACAACCACTAGGATCTCAGCTCAGCACCAAGTTAGTTGCCAGTTGTTAGTTACAGCCTCCAGCGACCAGAACCTGAGGCCTCAGGGCACAAAACTGGTGACCAGGTCCCTGGCTCCCAGCACAAGAAGCTTGGGAAAGTTCCCTCTGTTCTCCAACAGGAGAGCTCAACTTTATATGCAGGAAAATAGGCAAACATCATAAGTAAAAACAAACACTGATCATAGAATCTTTCTATGGGGACAGGGAAGATAAAAACACAAACTCAGAAGAGGACAACACTGTTAATATATGTACATCAGAAACCCCAAAGTGGCATATGAACCTAAAAATCCTTCTTCCAGGAACTCAAGAGGGATTTTAAAAGTAAAATGAGAGAAGTGGAAGAAAAATTGGGAAAAGAAATGAGAGGTATGTAAGAGAGGGTCAACAGCTTGGAAAAAGAAGGACAAAAATTAACTGAAGAAAACAACTCCTTAAAAAGTAAAATTGGCCAAATGGAAAAGAAGTTACAATAGCTAACAGAAGAAAATAACTTCTTAAAAATTAGAATTGGGTTAGTGGAAGTTAATGTCTCTATAAGACATCAAGACTCAGTCAAACAAAATCAAAAGAACGAAAAACATACAAGAAAATGTAAAATATTTCATTGGAAAAACTACTAACCTGGAAAATAGATTCAGGAGAGATAATTTAAGACTTATTGGACTACTTGAAAGCCATGTTAAAAAGAGACCCTGGACATCATCTTTCAAGAAATTATCAAGGAAAACTACCCTGAGGTCATAGAACCATAGGGCAAAATTGTGATTGAAAGAATCCACCAATTACCTTCTGAAAGAGACCTCAAAATGAAAACTCCAAGAAATATTGTAGCCAAATTTCAGAATTATCAGCTCAAGGACAAAATACTGCAAGCAGCCAGAAAGACACAATTTAAATATTATGGAACCATAGTCCAGATTATACAGGACTTAGCAGCTTCTACATTAAAGGATCAAATGGCCTGGAATGTGATATTCTGGAATGCAAAGGAGTTCAGATTACAGAAAGGAATCAAGTATCCAGCAAAACTGAGTATAATCTTTCAGGGGAAAACAGAAATTCAATGAAATAGGGGACTTTCAACCATTCCTGATTAAAAAACCAAAACCAAAACAAAACCAAGAACTGAACAGAAAATTTGGTCTTCAAATATAAGACTCAAGAGGAGCATAAAAGGATAAACAGAAAAGAAAAAAAAAGATGTTATTCAATAAGGTTAAACTGTTTACTTCCCTACATAGGGAGATGATACTTGTAACTCTTTAGAAGTGTATCTTTATTACAGTATTTAGAAGGAGGTATACATAGAGGGTGTGGGTATATGTTGACATTGATGGGATGATTAAAAAAAAAAACCCAAATAGTTAAGGAGTGAAAAAAAGGATTGTACTGGGAGAGGAGGGAAGGAGGAGGCAGAAGAGGGTAAATTGCATCACAGGAAGAGGCACAAGGATCTATTACAGTAGCAGGAAAAAAGGGAGGGAGATGAGCATTATTTGAACCTTACTCTCATCAGATTTGGCTCAAAGAAAGAATAATAGACACACTGAGTTGGGTTTAGAAATCTTACCTAATAGGAAGTAGGAAGGGAAAGTAGGAGGGGAAAGAAAAGGAAGGGGGATGAATAGAAGGAAAGGAAGAAGTAGTAGGTGGAAAAGGAAAGAAAAGGGAGGGGAGCTGATGAAAGGGAGGGCACAGGGAGTGAAGCGGTGGTCAGAAGCAAAATGCTGGTGAGGAAGAAAAGGAAGAAAGGAGAGAAAAACATATAAATCAGGGGGGAATAGGATGGAGAGAAAGATACAGTTAGTAATCATAACTATGACTGCAAATGGGATGAACTCTCCCATAAAATGGAAGCAGATAGCAGAGTGGATTAAAAACCATAACACTGAAATATGTTGTTTACAAGAAACACATTTGAAACAGAGAGATATATGTAGAGTAAAGGTAAAAGGTTGGAGCAGAATATATTATACTTCAGCAGAAGTAAAAATAAAAAAAAAAAAAGGAGAGATAGCATTCCTGATCTCAGATAAAGCAAAAGCAAAAATAGATTTAATTAAAAGACATAAGAAAGGAAACTGCATCCTGCTAAAAGATACCACAGACAATGAAATAATATCAATACTTAACATATTTGCATCAAGTGGTATGCACCCAAACTCTCAGAGGAAGTTAAATGAGTTACAGGAAGAAATAGAGAGCAAAACTATATGAGTGGGGGACCTCAATCTCCCCTTCTCAGAGTTAGATAAATTTAACCATAAAGTAAACAAGAAATAAATTAGGATGAGAAATAGAATTTTAGATATGGTAGACCTCTGGAGAAAATTGAATGGGGATAGAAAGGAATATGCCTTTTCTCAGTGGTACATGGCACCTTCCCAAAAATTGACCATGTACTAGGGCATAAAACCCTCACAATCCAGTGCAAAAAGACAGAAATATTAAATGCATCCTTTTCAGATCATGATGCAATAAAAACTACATGTAATAAAGGGCCATGGAAAATAGACTAAAAATTAGCTAGAAATTAAATAACAACAAATCATAGAAAAAATCAATAATTTCATCCAAGAGAATGACAATAATGAGACAACACACCACAACTTATGGGATTCCGACAAAGCTGTTCTTAGGGGAGATTTTGTATCTCTTAATGCTTACATGAATAAAACAGAGAAAGAGGAGATCTGGGCATGAAACTGAAGAAGCTAGAAAAAGAACAAATTAAAGTCCCCAGTTAAATATCAAATTAGAAATTCTGAAAATCAAAGAAGAGATGAATAAAATTAAAATTAAGAAAACTTTTGAACTAATTGAACTAATAAATAAAACTAAGCTGGTTTTATGGGGGGAAATAGATAAAACTTTGGATAATATGATTTTTTAAAAGGAAGAAAACTAAATTACCAGTATCATAAATGAAAAGAGTGAATTCACCACCAATGAAGAGGAAATTAAAATAATAATTAGGAGCTATTTTTAACAACTCTGTTCTAATAAATCTGACAGTCTAATTGAAATGAATATTTACAAAAAATATAAACTGCCCAGATTAACAGAAGAGGAAATAAAATACTTAAATAACCCTATTTCAGAAAAAGGAATTGAACAAGTTATCAATGAACTCCCTAAAAAAAAAAATCTCCAGGGTCAGATGGATTTACAAGTGAATTCTACCAATTAAAAAACAATTGATTCCAATACTGTATAAACTATTTGAAAACATAGGCAAAGAAGTAATCCTACCAAATTCTTTTTATGATACAAATATAATGCTGATATTTAAATCAAGGAGGGTCAAAATATAGAGAGAAAATTATAGACCAAATTCTCAATGAATATTGATGCAAAAATTTTAAATAAAATATTAGCAAACAGATTACAGCAACTTATCATGAAGATAATACACTATGACCAGGTAGAATTTATACCAGGAATGAAGGGCTGGTTTGATATTAGGAAACCTATCAGCATAATTGACATATCAATAACAAAATTAACAGAAATGTTATTATTATTTCAATAGATGCAGAAAAAGCTTTTGGCAAAATATAACACCCATTCCTATCAAAAACAGTGGTGAGAGAAGGGAGGAGTGATAGAAGAGAGGGCAGACTGGGGGAGAGGGAAGTCAGAAATAAAACTCTTTTGAGGAGGGATAGGGTGAAAAGAGAGAGAGAGAAGAAAAATGAGGGGAATAGGATTGAGTGAAAGATTATAATAAATCATTAATACCTTAGATTGAAAAATAAAATAAAACACTAGAGAGTATAGGAATCAATGGAATTTTTCATAAAATGATGAAAAATTCTAAATTTGGATTTTTCCATATAAATGATGGACAATT
>JAQQSV010012454.1:0-12759 GCA_028646515.1 Pseudochirops corinnae
CTCTCTCTCTCTCTCTCTCTCTCTCTCTCTCTCTCTCTCTCTCTCTCTCTCTCTCTCTCCCCCTCTCCCTCTCCCTCTCCTTCTGTCTTTCTCTTTGTCCCTGTCTTTTTCTCTCTCTGTCTCTTTCTCTATGTCTGTCCCTCCTTCACTCCCTGTCTCTCCTCCACCCCTTTCTCTTTCTCTTCACTCTCTGCCTCCACCCAAGACCATATAGTTTGAGAAAAAAAGAAACAAAATAAAAACACCTTCCCATGAATTAAAAGAGGGAGTTCGGGACCCTTCACTGGAAAAGCCCTAAGGGGCCAGCGAGCAGTCAAACAGTGACCCCTACTGTTCCACAGTAGGAAGGACCAGGACAGTTTCAGTTTCTTCAAAAAGGAGAGAAATGAAACTTAGTGGAATGGGCAAACGATGACAGTCTATCTGAGATACTTTTCTTTGCTTTCTCTTGTTTTCTAACAGGATTTCTTAAGGTGGCCCAAGAAGAGAGGGGGCCCTCTGTGGCTCCCCTGGAACCCTTGGGCTCACCTTGCCTCAGAACAGGACGCTGCCAGCTCTGCCTTGCCCCACTCCCCGGACCTTCCCCATCATCCTGCCCAGTGTCCCCTGAGACCAGGTGAGAATGGACCTCCTTAAGGAAGTGGGCTGGCCGCTGGGCAGGATCTGCCCATTCCTGGGCTACTTCTGCAACTCCTCACTCAGAATGATCTTTTGGACTTGGTGATTTTTCTCAATTCTTACCTAGCCTTTAGTCATTGAATGAATATTGCTCCACACAAACTGAGTTCTAACTAAACTTCATTGATTCTGGAGGAGAGAGTAAGGCTGGCAATATCACTCTTGTGATGTCATTGGTCCTTCAAGAACAAAGGACCACCACCACCACCAACAGCAACAACACCCTGTAGCACGGGTCCAAGATGGCGTTCTACCCTGATCTGTACCAGACCCACGCCTGGAGACTGGATGCTTTTGTGACCCAGAAGCTCCAACCAGATGCAGAGTGGAAGAAAGAGGTTGATGATGTCTTTAAGAGGGTCAACAGGTTCCTGAGGGACCAGTGCTTCCACACTCAGGCTAAGCTCTTCCTGGATCAAGAGGTCAGGGTGAAGAAAGTGGTCAAGGTAAGAAGAGCAAGGAGACTCTGGGGAGTGGCCCTCCAGTGGTCTCCATCCAGTGTGGTGGAGGTCAGAGGTTGGGGGGGGCAGCTGGACTGCCTGAGGACCCAGGGATAGCCCAGAGGCTGCCCTTGGTGGAGGAGCGGGGAGGAGGGGAAGGCAGATTGTAGCAGGAGAAATTATTGCAAGTCACAAAGTTGGGATTCCAATGCCGCCTCTGTCATGGGCTACCTGGATGACTTTGAGCAAGTGATTTCACCTCCCTGTCCTCACTTTCCCCTTTTGTAAGATGAGGGGATTGGACTTTTTGGCATTTGAAGTCCCTTCCAGCTCTGGCTCTAGTATACTATAATAAGAGAAGATTTTCTGGGGTTCCCAGATGTCCAAATGAAATATTTGCGAAGTGCCTGGCATATACTGGGAGCTTAATTAATGCTTATTCTCTCTCCTATTCCATTTTCTCTAATGGGATCTACCCAAGTCACTAGCATTCAACAATGTCTCCATGACTATCCTGGGCTCCTCCCTGATTCCCCAGTCCCATGACTGGAAGACTCTTAGTAACTGGATGATGGGATCCTTGAAGCAGTCTTTTATTACTTTGGGGGGGAGGGCAAGGGGCGGAAGTGGTACAGGTTTCCTCTGGTAGCAGTTATAAATAAAGATAAGAGGAAGCTGGATAGAGTGCAGAGTCTGGCACCAGGAAGACCTGAGTTCAAATCCAACCTTAGGCACTTTTGCTACCTGTCTGCTCTGCCTGCCTCAGCTTCCTTAACTTTAAAATTTAGATAATGACCTAGCACAGACTTACTCTGGCCTGCTTGCCCAATGCAAGCATCACAGATACCTAGGCTCCTTAAGAATCTACCTAATATGGCAAACTTTTAATGAACTTTCAATAAGCTTTGCTCTTCTTTGGCTGAAAAAATAAAAAATAAAAAAATAAAATTTGGATAACAATAGCGCCTCCTTCCCAAGGGTTTTTGTGAGGATCACATGAGATAAGATTTGTGAAGTACTTAGCACCTTGCCCGTCCTAGAGTGGCAGTGGTCCTTTGTGCTTGAAGGTGGTGTCTTGCTTTGGGAGTGACTTGGATTTAGGGGAGGCAGAGTTGTGCAAAGTCATCAGCTTCACTTTCTCCTCCAGGGTACTCAGAGTCCAGTGATAGGACAAAAGTTAGGATGACTGATGGCCCAGGATACATTGAATAACCTTGGCCTTTCTAAATTAAAGTCTTTCCCAGGCCTCAGTTTACCTTTCAATTACTAAGGGTGAGATAAGAATCATGACAAAAGATGACCTAATTTACCATCAAGGTCCTCCTTATAGTATGCAGAAGCAAGATGAGGTGCAGCCAGGGGAACCTACAAGCCCAGGCAGGAGACAGAGCGTGACAGGGTGAGAAGAGTCCCGGGCTTCTCTGGCAGGGGCTGGGAGATTGAAGTGTGAGGGGAGCCCTGAAGTATTGTGGTTGGAGCTGGGAGACCCCACTTTGAGGGGAGTTCTGAACTGTGCTGACTGGTTGGGACATGGCAGTTCCCAGAGTCACCCAGTAGCAGGTGGGGGAGGGCTTCATGCTGGAGTGGCCTGCAATGGGGACGTCACTTAAAGTAAGGGAGAATTTTCTACCACTCAAGATGGCCCGTTCCACTTTGGAATTATAGGACTCTGCATGGAGAGTTAGGAAAGATCTCTGAGCCCACCCAGTCTAATCCCCTTATTTTATAGATGATAAGCTGGGGATTGGAAAAGTCCACTGATTTGTCCAAGGTCACACAGCTTGATAGATCTAAATATTAAAATGTTTAGGAGAGGGCTAAAGTCAAAGCCTCCCAAATTGGACATGTAGGAGCTTCGTATTTCTCTTAATGATAGCATTTACTGAAAATCAGCATGGAGCCCCAGACTTATCTTACTCTTAAGACCAAAGTAGCTCAAAAAGTGTCTTACACAGTTCATTCATCCAACACTTATTTAGCACCTACTACATACCACATCCTGTGCTAGTTGTTAAAGATACAAAGAAACACAAAACAACCCCCACTCTCAAGAAACTTACATTCTATTGAAGGGGAAATACAAATTTTAAACATAATTTAAAAATTAAATGCAACATATGGATAAACTAAGTGATGGAGTCCGAGAAGTCTGTCCAGAAACACTCCACCTCCAAGCCCTGGGGGGCTTCACTCCTGGTTGAAGGGCAGCTTGCTTGGGCTGATAATGAACCTCGTCTATCCTTGGCAGGGAGGCTCCATTGGGAAAGGGACAACCCTAAGCCATGGCTCTGATGTGGACCTGGTCATCTTCCTGAGCTGTTTCTCCAGCTTCCAAGAACAGACCAAGCTCCGAGGTCACATCATCACACATGTGAAGGAGAGGCTCATCAGGTGTCGTGAGAGCCTGGCCTTTGACATTCAGGGCATTACTGTGAGACTGTCACAGTGTCGAGGTGCGACTCCCCGATCCCTGTCCTTCTACATCCAGTCGAGGAGGATGAGTGAGCCTATTAAAGTGAATGTGCTGCCAGCATTCAATGCCTTGGGTAAGGGAAGAGCGGTGCTTCCCATGGGGCACAAGACAACCATGCCAAGCTGGAGATAAGAGGTGTGGAGGGCAGTGCTCAAAAGTCTCTTAAGCAAAATCAGATTAAGCCCCTTATTAACCAGGCACTGGGCTAAGGCTATAACACAAAGTTTCTGCCCTCAAGAAACACAGTCTAATGGGGGAGAAAATATATAGAGTGGCCATGGATCAAATCCAGCCCATTTACTAACTGTGTGCTTAACCCTGTTTGCCTCAGTTTCCTCATCAGTAAAATGAACTGAAGAAAGAAATGGCAAACACTCCAGTATATTTGCCCAAATGGGGTCACAAAGAGTTGGACACAACAAAAAAAAATGACTGTGAAAATGGTAGTGTCCTGAATGGAAATAAGGACACTACCTTGATGACAGTAACAATAGATTGTGTGTGTGTGTGTGTGTGTTTTACAAAAGTTGAATGACCCCTTGTTGGATGGGCATCTTGTTCAGGTCAGGGTGGAACTCAGGGATGGATTAGAGCCGGCAAGAACCCTCTCAGGAGAGTCAATTGTTAACTCTGTTGATTGGTAAATTTTCAGGGTGAGCATTAATGCCTTGAAAATCTCAAGCTACAAATCAAGGTTTGATTTATTGTTTTGTAGTTTGTCTAGACTTAAGAAAGTGAGGGAGACAATGGTAATGATAACATTTTTGTGTTACATAAAATTATTAACATGAATTAGCATAATAATAACATAATTATAAGTTATGGAGGAAATGTTGAAAGTCGTCAGATATTTTTTTTCTTTGAGAGAACCCGTTCTTAAACATTTACCAGCTCACTCCTGGTGGGAATAGATGGCATCTGAGATCTCTTCCATGTCTGAGATTGTGATTCTGATTATCTGGGAGGTTGGGCATCAGAGAGTCCAAACCCACCAGGCAATGACAGCCCCACTTCTAAGAGAAAAGAATCCTCCCACCTTTCTCCAGAGAGATCTTCCTGTCCCCAAATCCAAGACTTGCTCTGTGTCATCTCCCTACAGGAAATCTTGCCCCAGATGAGAAGCCACCTTCAGAGGTCTATGAAAATCTAATAAAGAGCCGAAGCAAGGGCGGTGAATTCTCTTCGTCCTTCACTGAATTGCAGAGGAATTTTTTCAAGCACAGGCCAGCCAAGTTGAAGAGCCTCCTTAGGCTGGTGAAGCACTGGTATCTGAAGGTGAGCACCAAGGTGGAAGAAGGGTGGGCAAGGGAGTCTTCACTGGCAGGAGCCAGGGAGATCAGGATGAGCAAGTGACAGTCTAAAAAGAGGAAAGGACACACCCACAGTACTCCTTTGGAAAGGTTGGAATCAGAGGATCTGGGTTCTAATCCTGCCCCTGCTACTAATGCCTATGTGACCTTGGACAAGTTCTCTGGACCTCAGTTCCCTTCTCTACAATATATGGGGGTCAGACTAGATGCCCTTTCCAGTTCTAAGTCTAGGCTTCTATGAAATGTACATGCAGATAAGCAGAATTCTGGGTGGGATTGTTACATCACCACTGCTTGTAAGAGGTTTCCCTGACTGCAGCCCCTATCTCCCAGAAGAGGTCTATATAGCTGGTTTTGAGTTGTATACACAGGACCCTCTATGGTCTCAATAGGACCCCCTGCTTGCCTACTGGTAACCTCTCTGATGACCCATGAAACAATTCTAAGCTCTCAGAGTATGACCTATACTCCCAATAAGGAGGCTTGTACCAACCTCTGCCAATGAAGAACAGGACCTATCCCATAACTTAGTCTTGGAGTTACATGGGGTCCCCAAGGGATATGTGAAGAAGATGAACTTTAATGAGTATTCCTGTTCAAAGACCTAGGCTGCACCCACTAGGTCACAATGACTTTCTGACTCAAATCTCTATGCCTAAGAGAAATGCAATGTAAGTATGTGTTAGGTCACCATTTCTCAGGGTCATGTTGTCGGAAAGTCAGCAAGGAAACTCTATATGCCCTCCTTGGCTTGAGGAAAATCCAAGCCTCAGTTTCCTCAGTGGTGAAATGGGAGTGAAAATTACATTTATTTCGTAGGGCTGACCCTTTGTCAGGGCTACCAGAGAGTCTCAAAAGAGAGAATATTTGTCAAGTGCTTTGTAAACCTTCAAACTACTCACATTCTGGCCAATGAATGAAATCAAAAAAATAAATAAATAAACAAGAGCTTTGAAGGTGACCTTGTAAATCCTAGAAATGAGCAGCATTGAAAACCTTGATGCTAGGGGCTCTTTCTGGGTTTTTGTCAAGAACGTCACTTCTTTCTGTTGGCCCAGGTTCACTAGCTCAGCGTCATCTCCCTTCCTCACTTTTCTCACTCCACACATCCAATCAGTTACCAAGTCTTGTTTCTATCTCTACAATGTTCCTTATTATTATGCCCTTCTCTCTACTGTCACTTAGGTACTCCACTAATTCAGGCTTTTATCACCTCTTGTCTGGATTATTCCAACAACTCTCTATTGGTCCCCTTATCTCTAGGCCGTCCCCTCCTAACTCCATCCTCCACGCAGCTGTCAAAGTGATAGGTCAAACCATAACAAACCTTGGTTCAATGATATCCAGGAGCAAGGCTTTCATAATTTAACTCCAATCTACCTTTCTAGCCGTATTGTACATTACTCACTTTCCCATATTCTACGATTCAACCAAATGGGCATTCTTGCCATTCTACACATATGACGCTCCATCTCCCATCTCTATGCCTTTGTGTAGGCTGTGCTTCATGCCTGGACTGCACTCTCTGTTCACCTCTACCTGCTGAAATCTCCTTCAAAGCTCAATCCATTGCCCACCAATCCACCATTACCCAGTTGCTACTGCTGCTCTCCCTAAAATTAACTTGTGTTTACTAGGAATCTAAAATCTATATAAATGTTGTCTCCTCCACTAGAATACAATCTCCTCAGTGACAGAAGCTGTTTTCATTTTTGCCTTCTCATCCCTGGGGCCTAGCACAATGCCTGGCATCAAGAAAGTGTTAATTCTTGATGCTTTTTCATTCATTGATACACGTGTGTTGACTGAATGATTGATTCACTGTAACTCATGAAAGATGTTCTTGCTTTTTTTCATAGAAAGTGAAAGCTAAGTGCCCCCAAACTTTTCTGCCCCCCAAATATGCCCTGGAACTGCTCACCCTCTATGCTTGGGAGACTGGAACTCAGAAAGCCGAGAACTTCAACACTGAAGAAGGCTTCGTGACTGTGATGGAGCTGCTCCAGGATTATGAAAACATATGCATCTATTGGACTACAAATTACAATTTTGAAAATGCTGTAGTTCGAGACTTTGTGAAACAGAAACTAAAGAAAAATAGGTGCGCAGATCCCTTCTCCCTGAACTCTGCTATCCTGGGGCAGGGACATGAAAAGGAAGGGGAGAAGAGTGTTTCTTCTCTCATGGGGAAGGAGAGAGATTGGGGAACCATGTAGGAGATGAGTAAGTGAAGGCTTCTGTACAGTGAAAGGGGAAAATGGGGCTGATGTGATTAGGACTGAATTATTTATATCAAGTACCTCACACCCCACACACATACCCACTCTCCAACAAACCCTGCTACCTCTGAGCCCAGGGACATGGGCTTTGGAGAAGATGATTACCATATCCCATAACAATAATAATGGCCACTGCTTCCCAGGGTTGTGGTAAGGATTAAATGACATAATATTGACAAAGTATTCAACACTTAGGAGACACTTGAATGCTTATTCATTTCCCCTTCCCTTCTCTTACCCTCTGGTTCTCCTCTCACCCCAAGGGAAAGCATCTGAACGCGCACAAGTCAGGGAGGTTGTGGGGTGAATGCAGGCTTCTGGAAGGGGCTGAGGTTAGATGGGCTCTGAAGTCCAAAAGATTATGGCATGAGAAGGAGAGAGAGCCCAACTGGCAAGCATTGTTCAGTGCAGTCCTAGAGATGATGCTTGCTTCTCTTTCAAAGAGAAGTAAAGAGAGTTCCTATTGGAAGGAAACTCAGCAGCCATCTAAGGCAATCCTTACCCCCAAAAGAATCCCCTCTCTGATATTTCTAACAAGCAGTCATCCAACCTTGGCTTAAAGAATTCCATTAAGGGGAAATGCATTGGTCTTCATTCAAGGAGCCCCTTCCATGTTGGAAAAACTGAAATCTCTCTCTCTCTCTCTCTCTCTCTGTTTCTCTCTCCCTTTTTTCACTTTTCTCATTCTCTCTCTCATTTTCTCACTTTCTCTCATTTTTTCCCCTCTCCTTCTCTCTCTCTCCTCTCTCTTCCCCCTCTCATTTTTCTCATTCTCTCTCCTCTCCTCTCATTTTCTCTACTTTCCTCTTATTTTCTCTCCTCTCCTTTCTTCTTTTCTTTCTTTCTCCCTCTCTCTTCCTCTTTCTCTCCCTCCCTCCCTTTCTCTCTCTCTCTTCCTCTCTCTCTTTCCTCTCTCCCTCTCTCTCCTTCTCTCTCTCTCTCTCTCTCTCTCTCTCTCTCTCTCCCCCCCCCTCTCTCTCCCTCTCTCCCCCTTCTTTCTCTCTCTCTCTCTTCCTCTCTCTCTCTCTCTCCTCTCTCTTTCTCTCCCCCCTTTCTTCTGCTGTCTAGAGCCAAATGGAATGAGTTAGATTGTTCTTCCACATGACAGAGTGAACCTCCTCAGTTCCTTCAAACAATGCTCATAACCTGGCCTCCACTCCTCTGTTCTCAGGCCATGCTGCAAATGAGGCCAAGAAAATGAGTAAGTGTCTGAGGCTAGATCTGAACTTGAGTCTTCCTGACTCCAGGCACAGTGCTCTTTCCAGCACACCAGTTCATTGTCTATGAAACACGGATCCCACTGTCTCTGCCTGGTCCCACAGGACAGAACTGGAAGCAGTGGGATAAACTTGAAAGGCAGCAGGTTTAAGCTCAATGCAAAAGAAGTGACAGAGCTGGGTGACAAGGCAGAGCCCCATCCTGAACCTACCTCTCTGTTCCAGACCCATTATCTTGGACCCAGCTGACCCTACCAACAATGTGGGACAGGGAAAGAGATGGGATGTGCTGGCCCAGGAGGCTGCCCACTGCCTGAAACAGAACTGCTGCTATGATAGGAATGATGAAGAAGTCCAAAGCTGGGATGTCCAGGTACAGGCCTCCCTGCCCATGGCTGGACCTCCTCACCCCCTCCATCCTATGCCTCATTCCCTCAAACATTTCCAGGTCTCCTGGCACCCTCCTAAGGAATCTGGATAGGATCAGCTATTGGATCACCTCCTGGCCCCAAATGGACAGCCTGCAGTAGGTCTAGTATCTGCCAGAGAGATGGGGACAGAATTTTAACTTGGGTCCTCTGAATCCAGAGCCAGAGTTTTTTCCACTGTATTGTGCTGACTCTCCAACAATAAACCCGTTAATAGCCCCTGGCCTGCCTCCCCTTCAGGATGGAGAATCAGCTAGGATCCTAGAATTGCTGGACATCAGGAATTCCAGCATCTGGGGCAAATCCAGTGGAAGGTACCAGGTCAATTTTGCTGCTAATCTTCAGCTTCTACTTGGGTTGTTAGAGGCCCAGAGGTGGGGATAGGCCAGCTACCCTGTTTGGGAGGAGATGCTCCTGGGCAGCTGTGTGAAAAGTCCGAGGAGATACCAGTGATAGCATTAGGACCTTGGGATGGGGGTAGGAAGGGATATGCATAGTGATAGCCTGGGACTGGGTGAAGGGAATGGATTATACCAAGAGATGTTCATGCCCCCCAAAATGTCAGCACTCTGGGCAAATGCACTAGTGGCTCCACCCTTTATGGCTAATGGAAACTAAGAGATTACCTAAAAAGTTTTTGAGAGGCAATATGATGGAATACAGTCAAGAGGAACAGAGTTTGACTCTTGCCCCTACCATGTACTACCCTAATCAGTCCCTAATCTTCTCTGAATCTTAGTTTATCTGTGAAATGTCATTGATAACAATAATGCCTTAAGTACCTGCCTCCTGAGTCTAATGTGAACCTCTAGTACAGTGGTTCTCAATCTTCCTAATGTCGCGACCCTTTAATACAGCAGTTCGCAGCCTGTGGGTTATGTTCAATTTGTAACAATGAAAATACATCCTGCATATAAGTATTTACATCACAATTCATAACAGTTGCAAAATTACAGTTATGAAGTAGCAACGAAAATAATTTTATGGTTGGGGGTCACCACAACATGAGGAACTGTATTAAAGGGTCGCGGCATTAGGAAGGTTGAGAACCACTGCTTTAATACAGTTCCTCACATTGTCGTGACCCCCAATCATAAAATTATTTTCATTGCTACTTCATAACTGTAATTTTGCAACTGTTATGAATCTATCTGATATACAGGATGTATTTTCATTGTTACAAACTGAACATAATCCACAGGTTGAGAACCGCTGCTCTAGTAAGACTGGGTGCATAAAATACATTGTAAACATCTGAGCATTCTCTATAGACATCAGGTGTCTGTATCTCCTAGTCCAAAACCAAAGCTTAAAGACTGGTAAGAGCTTAACCACATCAAAGCCAAGATTCTAACTCCACTCCTCTGGGTCTTCTAATTACAGTCCCAGAGATCTTCTCATCCCCACTGTTGTGGATAGAAACACACTTGTCTAAGTACCAAATATTCTGAAAATAATAAGGAATTGTTAGATGGCAGCTGGGTTGCCCAATGGATAGAGCATTGGATCTGGACTCAAGAAGACCTGAATTAAAATCCAAACTCAGACTAGCTATGTGATCCCAGACAAAGTCAATTAACCACTGTCTGCCTTAATTTCCTCAACTGTAAAACGGATTTAATAATAACAGCTATTTTTGTTTTGAGGATCAAATGAGATATTTATAAAAGATTCAGCTGAGTGCTTAGCACATGGAAGGTGGTATATAAATGTTGCTGTTGTTAGACTGATAGCCAGTTGCTGTTTCTATAAGGCCGTCACTATGAATAGTGTGTTTGATTTGGTGAACCACCAAATGCCCCTGTTCCCATTCCTAGGAGCACAGGGTGGCGGTCTTTTCTCAGGCAGAAGACGTCTCCCCACCAAGAGTCATTGATTTGATATCCTTTTGATATGGTTTAGGGGGTCTTTTCCTTTTAGGAGTCCTATCACCCCATCACTTTTTTCTCCCTCCTTTCCAGGGAGCCAGAAATATTCAGGTGATCCTGAGACAGTCTGACTGGGACGACTGGACATTCTGGGTGAATCCTTATGACCCAAGTTGGAAGATGAAAAAGAAAATCAAACAGGACCGAGAACTCACAGGTCAGCTACGTCTGTCCTTCCAGGATTCAAGTGGTGAAAGGCAGCTCCTCAGAGGGAGTGACACATTAGCCCAATATGGAATCTTCTACCGAATTGTCATTCACCTACTGGAAACCTTCAGCCCTGAGATCCAGATCTTTGTTAAGGGTCCCGACAACCACACCAAGGTTTTTGCTGCTGACCCTGACAACTACATCCAGGACTTGAAGGAGAAGATTGAAGAGGCAAGGGGGCTTCCAGTGGAGTCCCAGCTCCTAGAGTTCCAAGGTCAAAGACTTTGTGATTACAAGAGCCTCAGAGATTATGGGATCCAGGACAGTGACACCATCATCATGAGTAAATGGTGACCTCCAAAGAACTGAGAGAAATTATTCTTTCTCTCATATTAATAATCACTGATTGAATTAGCACCATGATTTTTTTACCTTCTTATTTCCACATTTAGAAACAAGAAACCCATAGGTTGTTCAGTTGCTGAAGGACATTGTTGATGGATAAGATGGCCCAAATCCCCATCCCCAGGTACAGGTTTTTCAATCTTGTGTGGGAGACTCCACTCAACTAGAAAACCTTACACAGAATTTAATCTAAGGTGAATTTCAGCCCATTGTGTTCCAATCAAGCAGGCTGGGGGTGGGGGGGAGGGGGGGCAGGGTAAGGCACTGTAGATCCTTTGTCTAGATTGTCCAAGGCTGGGGGGTGGTCTGGGAGCAAAAATGATCAAAATCTTGTCCCCTATCACCACCTTAGAACAGGTACATCTCTTATTAATTGTTCACAAATCAGGGTGGTTGTTGCCTGCCAGGAACAGACAGTCTTCCAAGCACATATAAGCATTGGGAAAACTTCATGAATGGTCTTTGACTTCAAGAGTGCCACTGACCCCTTTTATTAATTATCCACTAGCAATAATTAATAAAATGATTAATTACCCAGAAGCTATGTCTCTCAAGTTTTTCACACATCACAGAACACTGACTTCTCTAGGACACACTTCAGGACAAGAAGAAGACCCAGGCAACCCCAATGAATTGCAGAGAGGGCTATAGAAGAGGAAGCAAGTCATTGTCTCAGTATTATTCTAATAATAACTATTATTATGTTATGAACTATTATCAATAATAACCATTATTGTAGTAGTTATTAATAAGTTAATAATATTATTATTCTAATAATAACAGGAGAAAACTTTTTTCAATTGTGGGAATTTGGAGAAAATCTTATTGTATTGTTTGAACCTAGTCCTGTGTATCTGGGAAGCTGGACCACTTCTACCTGCTGCTTAGAGACCCCTAACTAAGGACCTAGGTTATGCTGATCAGAAGCCTAACCAGATCTGAAGATCAATGCAAAGAATTTTCTCACAATTATATATCTCAAACAACCCACATGCCTTATCTGAAAACTAGACCTGCTCTGGGTAATCTGTTATTGTTTTCATGTTCCTTTGACTGAATACATATATTTGGGGCAATGGGACACCTCTTTTTCTGATTTCAGGGAATTATCTTTGTTCTCTCTCCCCCTCACAACTTGGAAAATCCTTAATCTTTCCTCCAATTAAAAATCAAATTAACTAATTTTATATCCTGGTTAATAGTTCTTGTTTGCGTAATTTTTTTTATTTGATTAATTGTTTTTAATGCATAAAAAAAAATCTCTCCCCCTGTCTTTGGGGTCCAGTGCCAAAGCTGAGAAAGGTTACTGCTCCCAATTTGTTATGCAATTGGCATGCATTGCTTAATAAGTCAATATGCTTGGAAGTTTAAAGCTTTATTTTCTCAATTATTTTATGTTTCACTCTCCACACAGAGAGACAGATAAACAAACAGAAAAATAGATAGATGAT
>JAQQSV010012455.1:0-12759 GCA_028646515.1 Pseudochirops corinnae
ATAATTTTTTCTGTTAAATCAAATCCCCCTTCATTAAAGCTTTTCTCCCCATTTTGAACAGATTTTTTTTTTTTTTAGTTCAAATTTCTGGTATTTTTTAGGGGAGGAATTTTTTCCTTTTTTTTTTCAGATGTTCATTTAAAACAACAACAACAAAAAACTCTGATTATTTCCAGGACTGAATTTATTCAAAAGAATAATTCAGTTTCTATTTTATTTGTTTGTAGTCATGTAATTTTTATATTTTCAATCCTGTTTTTTTAAATTACTTGTCTTTTTTGGTGTTTTGTTTTAGTCTCTACTATGGATGGTTCCACCACATAATTAATCTGCTACATTAAAAGTTGTTATATGTGCAAAGTATTTTTTCAATGCTGCTAATTTAGTATATATTTTATAAGAGTATTGTGCATATATAAGTATTACCAATTTATATGATGCTGTTTTCCAAATGAATACTTAATATTATTATTTGGAAGTAGGGAAAGTAATTTTTTACCTGGAAGGGAGAAGGAAGAAATTCAGAGGGTCAATATCTCATCCTATTAACTTATTTTTTGGTCTTTGCTCTGGGTCATAGTCTAAGAACCTCTATCAGATTTGATGGCCTCACTAAAGCTATGCTTCCAAAGGTCTTCGTGTTCTTTCTTATTCCAAAAAAAACCCTGTTCTATCTCAAGGTGAGGGGGTTGGCAAGAACCCCTAACAGAAGTGAGGAACTTTTAGCCTCAAGGCCACATGTGGCCCTCTAGGTCTTTAAGTGCAGCTCTTTGACTGAATCCAAACTTCACTGAATAAACCCACTTAATAGAAGAATTTGTTCTATAAAACTTGGTCTCAGTCAAAAGGCTGTACCCAAAGACCTAGAAGACCACATGTGACCTTGGAGCCACAGGTTCCCCACCTCTACCTAGAACTTGGAGAATCCTGTGTAAATTGCCAGGCTTACAAGTATTAGGGAGGAAATTTCTCCTTTTGAGTTTATGTAGTTGATAACTGTTGCTGAAATAGTTATACTAATACAATATGGAAATTATAGAGGTAAATCACTTGGCTTTATTATGCTTAAGCACAGATTCTGAGGGCTAGAAAAATAACACCTGAATCAAGATCAGGATTTTCTGACAAGCTTTTATAGAGAAAATTATGTCACAGAGAACTAATTCTTTCATATATTACAACCTCTTTTATTCTTTTAGGCTATAAAAGTTGAGAGAGAGAGAGAGAGAGACGGAGAGAGAGAACAAGAGAGAGAGAGAGAGACACAGAGAGACAGAGAGAGACAGAAAGAGAAAGAGAGACAGAGACAGAGACAGACACAGAGAGACAGAGACAGAGACACACAGAGGAGATTCACAACCCCATACTTCCTTCAATGTCACAAAAGTTGAATAACCTTAATTAAGCAGTCCTAACTTCATTCATTCCCTAAGGAAACAAACCTAGTTAAAACTGCTCTATTCAGGTTACTTATTAAACACTGATTTCGCAAAATCATACATTAACAAAACTGTAAGGCTACATTTTAAAGAAGTTACAATGGGCTAATTAAGGGGAAGAAATTTCCTTTCATGAAGACTTGGAATCAGGGAAATATTTCAACAACAACAAAAATATTTTGGGGAAGTTTTAAAGATACTATAGTCCCTTCTTTCTCTCATTTGAGTCTCTTATCTCATCAATTTAAAAAATATTTCTCTAACATTATTATTCCAGAGTTGTGTTTTGGTCAAGTGAGGTTAACATTAACTAAAGATTGGCTTTTGGTTAGCCAAAAATTGCAGGAGGATATGTTACACAGTAAAAATTGATATAAAGAAATGTAAAATTCCCCAGACAGAGTAATTTCCTTGCCCCCCTTTCACTTATCTCCTCCAGGTTTCTGAGTGCTTTGTTAGTGGGTCCAAAAGGCTAGTTCCAAGTAATAGTGGTAACACTAATTCTGATAGCCACCCAAGAAGTTGGAAAATAAGTTCTAGAACTGGCTGTAGTATTATCATTACAACTTGCTTTCCAGTTTCTCCAGAACACTTTAAAATTGTGTTTTCTACTTCTTTGCCTGTTGCTGTGGACAGTATATTGTCCCTTAGGAGACGTGATTCTTCCATATTGCTGAGGTAGAGTTTGATAGGAATGGATGACAACTCAAGCTGTTATATAAATGGGGAATTAAAATGGTGCAATAGTAGGCAGAGTGACTGGAGGAAACAAAGGAACCCTTTAAAATTGCATTAAAGTATATCATAAGTGAAGAACCTAGAGAACTAGGAAACAGCTTAAGGACTTGAGAGCCTAAAGAGGTAGCATGTTCCAAGGTGGAAGAAGGTGTGAGAGCATCAGAGACAATTTGACTTGCTTCACAATTTTATACTAGGGGTCTCCCAGCTCTGGAGTAGAACAAAACTGACTCTACCACATGAGTAGCAAAGGTGGTTTCAGCTTTCAAATCTAAATTAATAAGTAAAAAATGATATTCTTATATCCATTCTGTTCTTCAAGTTTACTCTGTTTCTTCATTATCTTCCCTTCCCTGCCTTACGTATTCTCTCCTGGAGTAAAATTTATCTTTGCTTTGAAAGGAAGACTAAGTTCTATAAGTAATGTCTTGAATCCATTGGCAAACAGGAGCAATTGATACAATACTACACTACTAGTATTGCTACCAGAAACAATAATAATAATAAAATTTGCCATTCATTAAGCACCCACTTAACTGTCACTGTACTGTATTAGGGATACAAATATAATAAATGAAACAATCACTACTCCTGTAGGGAAGAAAACAAGGATATATACATGAATGTAGAAGAATAAATACATACAAATGCAAAGTGGGTAGTTTGAAGCCATAGAGGGAATTAGGAAAGGCTCCACATAACAAGGGGTGGTTGAGCTGCCACAAAGAAAGAGAAGGATTTTATGAGGCACAGATGAGGGTGAAGAGTTTGCAGGGATGGGGGACTGCTGGTACAAAGATGGAGATAGGAGATGAAGTGTAATGTTTGAAAAACAAAGAGAATGGCAATTTGACTGAATCTCAGAGTTAGGAAGGGAAGTAATGTGTAATGGGGCTATAAAAACAATTTGGGATCAGGTTGTAAATGGTTAAAAGGTAAACAGTAAAGGTTTTGATTCTAGAGGCAATAGGGAGCCAATGAAATTTATTGAGTAGGGGACTGATTAGCAATATCTTACATATTATTAGAGTTGTCCAGAAGTAATAGAACAAGCTGCTGCCATAGACACAAAGTTTTCATTTCCAAGTCATTAAGAAGAGACTGGAAGACCAATTGTCAAGAATGTTGCAGCCTGTGATCTTTGTTTTAGTTATGGGATCAACTAGAGGACCCTCAAGGGTTCTTCTAATCTAGAGATTCTTTGTTTCTCTGATGTTAAATTTGCATAGTCCACTCCAAGCTTTTAATGGTGTGTCTATCTCTAATTAGATGTTATCCTTAGATGCCCCTCTATACACTCTGGATATTATCTGACAATGTTCCTGACACCAAGAATCTTGGAATGAACCACAGGAAAGATACATTTCCGCTGCCTGTGCATAATGGAGTCTAATTCAATCCATATCCCCAAATATTTTCCAAAGGTGTTTAGGAGAACTTTGTACATTAAGACAATTAAAAAAAAAAAACAGCTTCATTCCAACCCAAGAGGAACAAATTTTAGATGCAAAATGGGTCAAAGGCTGTAAACCTCTTGGTAAACCTTTTCTCTTAGGCTGTTAGTCCAGCATCCTCAGCCGGGACTAGGAGGAGACAATTAGCGATGCCCTAAGGGTCTTGGAAAACCTGGTGAATTACTGAATTGATAGCAGCTGGGAAAACCTCATACAAATTATAAACTTCTTTGTTGTCTCAGTGACTAGTGACTAGGGAGAGATGGTCACATGCCCATTTGCTCTTGCATTTATGAGCTCTGCTGAATTTGAACTTTCCTCTGGATCCTAGGGAAAGGAGACAGAAACAGTTTTAAGAAGTCTTGACAGGTTAAGAATCTCCCAGTTCAGCTGCCTCCTAATTTCATGAGGTTTTTTTTCTTTAACTTTATTTATTTTGCCACAGAGTTTCCTCTCCCTCCCATTTAATATTTATTTTCTTTTTTGGGTGATGTTTTAAAATTTTTCAAGTAGCAAATATTTTTCCCCCTCCCTGCACCCTCTCCCTGCCATTGGACCAAAAAGAGAAAAAGAAAATAGGGTGGTGTTTTGGTGTGATGTTTGTGTCTAAGTCTAGACTGCAAACCTCAGGAGACTGTAGACCGTGCCTGTCTTTACGCTAAGTTAATAGTGGGCGACATTCCAGCATGGCCATGGCAGCTGGAGCCAAGAGCTTTCCCCGCTGTGAGCTGAATGATTTCTTTCAGAGCCCCTGAGTGACAGTGGGTCCGCACTCTCTCTTCCGGAACTCGCGATGGTTGGCGGTGCCAGGCTCATTCGCATCACCCTGGGGAACAGTCAGCCTCGTTCCATCTCCCTGCCTCTCCCTAGTCTCTAGCCCAGCGGCACTACCCAGCGCTGTGGATGTCACCTCTCTGGGTGGGGTTGCCAAAGCCGGCTTGCTTCTTCCTCCTCTGCTCCTCATTATGTGTGCCGTGAGCAGGCTCTGCGTAGCTCAGCCCTCTAGCTGTTTCTTCTGCCTGTAGACAGACCCTAAGGACGCCGGAAAGCCATCCTGGCGAGTTACCTTGACAACTTTATGACGTAATGCTCTCCACTGCTGGGAGGGGATGGGGGGATGGGGAGAAGCCTCAGGTTTTAATTCTCTCCCAGGAACCCCAAACAACGAAGCAGCTTGTGAACGGGGCTGGAGAAGCAAAGAAAAGCAAAATGAGGGAACGCAAGCTCTTTTAATAAATTCCCTCGCCAGTAATTCTCGGTCTCATTTGCATTAGCAATGCAAAACATGAATGTGAATAGTCATTTGGGCAGTGCTTACTGCGGAGAGGAGCTAAGCACAAGATTGACTGAGGGGGACAAACTGGCTTCCACTCAGAGCCTTGGAGTAGGGTATCTGTGAGGGCCCTCCTTACAGTGCTTTCCTTTACATTCCCAGGAGCTGCTTAGCAGTAACAAAAGACTGCTCTCAGCCAGAGTTCTCCTGAAACTTCCCCCTTCTTGAATTAAAACCAGTTTGTATCGGAGAATCATGTTCAAGAGGATTACTTGTCAAAAAAGAAAGCGATTCTCACCCACACCTCCCCTACCTTCCACCACCACCCCCATCCCACCCCACCCTCCAAAAAAAGAAAGAAAAAAAGAAAAGAAAAAGGTGCAGGATTTTGAAGCGAGCTAAGTCAGCCAGCACCGGTGTGTCTATACAGTGCTTTGCAGCAATTTTACTCTAGTCCTTGTGAAAAGTGCCTCCAGGCAACATCCTGATTAGCCAGCAAGCCAGCAGGCAAACTACATTTCCTCTCTATTGAATGCAAGTGCTGTTAGGCTTTGACAGAAGGCCTAAAGTGGGAGCAGACTCTCAGCTCCATATGTGAGAAATTTTATTTGGCTGTCTCCTTCGATGAATGAGTGGACAATCAAATCCTAACAGCCGGCTAAAGAATGGAAGTACATGAAGGCCCCATGCAGCTCAGCCTCTCCATTCCTGGGACTGTTGTCAGCTGCAATAAACCCGACAGACAGAGTGCAATAGGAACTGATCCTAGAGAGTACTTCCAGGATTTTGTGTGAGGTGTAAGCCAAAGGATATTGGGCATTTGGGGAGAAGCCGGGTTCTGAAGAATTCTTTTATCTGTTTGAGATGTCAGACATACTCTATCGCCATTTAGGATATAAAGGTTTCCGACTACACCAAGTCCAAATGCTTGAGGTCAGAACTATATGACTTTTGAAAGTCATGTTCCTAAAAGCAATTTTCAGTGTCAGAGGCATATCTATTTAAGTACTTTAGTCTGAGGAAGAGTTTCTGAATGGTAGAAGGTGTTGGCCCACCAGAAAGGCCCTAAAACACATGCTTGCTGCTTTTTAATGCAGAGTCAGCTTTATAGTGGCCAACAACCTCTCCATAATGCCAGGGACAATCCTGCCCTTGGGTTGTGTCTGTGAAACGGTGACTTGCCATCTGACTTAGACTTGTGTTTATCAGAATAACAAGAGGAACATCAGAGCAAAAGGCTCTAGGGTTCTGGTCATGGCTATTCATACCAGCAGGACTGATGGAGACTTACGCCAGAAGTAGAGGCACAGCTGTGTTTAATTCTGCTGTTTTTAGTCTTTCTGCCCTTGGGTGGTATGGTTGAATTCTCTCTAAAGGCTGTATTTGTGCCAAAGAAAATAGGATGATTTAGTTTTCTTCTGAGCATCCTATGTACATATAGACTGCTCAAAGAACCAGCTTCTACATTGGGAAAGAAAGCATTTCACTTAAGATATATATCACACTTGTACTGATATCAAATAGGCCTTCAACATGACAGTGCTTTATTGCTGGGGAAATTGCCCTCTAAGGATTGCCTCACACTAGAAAATATTGCAGTACACATAGCTACAAGATGTCAAAGGGAACAAAATTCTAACAGGAATTACAATAGAAGCTCTAATATTGTACCACATTCCACCTCTCCCATCTTAGCTAACATAATCCAATTAGCAAGTGGTTAGACATACCTTTGTGAAGTTTTCTCTATATTTATTATATGACTACACATGCAAACAAATACCAGGTAAGGTCACTTCAGTAGTTGTGGCAAGAAAAGAATTATTACTTTCTTTACTGTGTGACTATTTTGAGTCCTCAGTACTTATAGTTACATATCAAGAAGAAAAACAAAATAACTACAGTAATATAAATGAAAACAACACAAAAGTCGCTCCAACCCTAAGGAACTGTAATAACCAAACTTACTTTTTGAAAACAGATGGTGAAAAACACTACTTTTCTCTCAGTAGAGATCAGATATGTCAGTTTTTCAGGGAAGAAATAAAAACAATTTAGAGTCATATGAAAAAATGTTCTAAATCATTATTGAGTTGAAAAATGCAAATTAAAATAATCTTGAGATATTTTACACCTATCAGATTGGTTAAAATGATTGATGGGGAAAGCAACAAATATTGGAGGGGAATATTGAAAAATTGGGTACTTATGCATTGTTTGTGGACTTGTGAACTGATTCACTCATTTTGCAGAGCAATTATGCCCAAGAGTTTATTAAACTATCTATATCCTTTCACCTAGCAATACCACTACTTTGTCTATTTCCAAAGATGATTAGGAAAAAAGAAAAGAACCTACATGTTCTAAAACAGTGGTTCTCAATCTTCCTAATGCCGCGACCCTTTAATACAGTTCCTCATGTTGTGGTGACCCCCAACCATAAAATTATTTTCGTTGCTACTTCATAACTGTAATTTTTTATATGAGAGTATTTTATTATTTTTTTTTATTTTTTAAAATTTGATTTGTTTATTTACTTTTAGTTTACAAGATTCAGTTCCCGAGTCCCTTGGGTTTCAAGTTTTCTCCCCTCCCTCACACCCCTCACCCATGGCAGCATGCAGTCAAGTATAGAATCTGCAAGCACTTTCACGATGGACATTAGTCTGGTTGTATAGAAGGGTTGTAACCAATGGAGTAGACAATAGGAAAAAAGAAACAAAACCAAACATGGAAAAGAGCAATAGCATATAGATTGCTTCAGTCTCCATTTAAACTCTGTTCTTTCTAGATCTTTCTCTGAATGTAGATATCTCCTTCCATCCTGAGACTTGTAGAGTTGTCTTATAGCTGTATATTGCTGAGAAGAGTCCAGTTTATCAAGGTTGGTCATCACACATGTGCTGTGTCTGTGATTGTGTACAAGTTTTACCTGGTTCTGCTCTTCTCACTTAGCATTAATTTGTATAAGCCTCTTCAGGTAAATTTGAAGTCCATCTCCTCCCCATTTCTTATAGCACAGTAGTATTCCATTACATTTATATACCACAACTTGTTTAGCCATTCCCCAATTGATGTGCATCCCCTAAAATTTTTTTTTGCCACCACAAAGAGAGCTACACTAAATATTTTTGTACATATGGGTCCTTTTCCCACTTCTATGATCTCTTTGTGATACAACCCCAGAAGTGGTATTACTGGGTTCATAACTGTAATTTTGCTACTGTTATGAATCGTAATGTAAATATCTGATATGCAGGATGTATTTTCATCTTTACAAATTGAACATAAACCACAGGTTGAGAACCACTGCTCTAAAATATTTATAGCAGCTCTCTAAGTGGGAGCAAATCCCTAAAAATTTAAGGGATGCCCATCAATTGGGGAATGACTGAACAAGTTGTGGTATATGATTGTGATTGAATACTTTTCAATGTGCTTTAAGAAATGATGAGTTCAATCATCTTAGAAAAATATGAAAAGACTTGCATAAACTGATGAAGAGTAAAATGAACAGAACCAAGAGAACATTGTATACAGTAACTGCACCATTGTTTTAAGAATGACTTTGAGTGAATAAGCTTCATTTTGGTTATTATAAATATCCAAATTATCTATAAAGGAAATATGAAGACATTGTCTGCATCCAGAAAAGCATGCATAGAATAATTTCACATATATAATATACATATCTATGTATGTATGTATGCATGTATGCATGTATACCTATTTGTGTCTAATGGTAGTGATCACTAAATCAGGGAGGGGTGAGGGAAGAAAAAAGGGAAAAAAAGAAATTTACATGATTATTATACATTTAAAAGGAATAGCAAGTTATATATAATAAATTTGTAGTTTCATCTGCAATCATCTTTTTTTGTGTGCAATCATCTTATGCTATATTATGGAAATGCTTGTTTTATTTCATAAATTAAAAAGAGGTTTATTTTTTAAAAAAGATATGATCTCTGTGTCTGTTGACTTCACTTAACTTTGTTCTTTGTTATAAGGGAGGGTTCTATTGGGGTATGAGGAGCAGAAAGATTATATTGGGAAAGTCAATGTTGTAAAACAAGGGGCATCAATCTCAATATCAAATGAGATAATATTTGTAAAAAGTGCTTCGCACAGTGCCTGGCACATAGTAGGTGTTATATAAATGGTTATCGCCTCTTTCCCCTTCCCCAATAAAATTTTTAAGAAGTATATACTAATGATGACAATACAGAAGATTCTTCTAATAGTTTGCCATTCATAAGGAACTCTGTGAAAAACACTTTCACAGTAGATCAATCTGGTGATATAGGCCCATCTACACTTTGGACCTTTTATAGTTTCTGTGACCTAATAGTGATAGTAACCTAACCTTGTTCTAACTCCATTCTTCCTAGCAAAGACTCACAACGCAAAAACAAATAGATACTAATCACAGAGAGCATAGCATC
The DNA here is from genome assembly GCA_028646515.1 of Pseudochirops corinnae. Taxonomy (NCBI): domain Eukaryota; kingdom Metazoa; phylum Chordata; class Mammalia; order Diprotodontia; family Pseudocheiridae; genus Pseudochirops; species Pseudochirops corinnae. The sequence goes on from JAQQSV010012455.1 coordinate 9,350, forward strand.
CAGAAAGCATTATTTTTTATTATGTAACTGCTCTGATAAATCCAGATGGAAGTTTGGAGGTAAGGGGAACTAACATCATTGAATATATAGAATAAAATGATGAGAAATCTGTAACGTTTGTTGGCCAGTATCTTATAATAGTCTGCTTCAAGGAATCCTTAGTGGTTTCTACCATGCTTTTAGTCTGTCCATTTGCTTGAGACCATTGAAAAGCAATTGTAACAGCTCATATAATGTTCCTGTTCCCAAAACCTGAAGTCAAATAAAGTAATTGCAATAGTGCAACAGAAACAAGAATCACTAGCTATCTATGCATTCAAATTAAGTAACACAAAATGTGATAGAGTAGGGTTTGTGTTAGAAGTATAGGGGGTCCTCATTGTCCAGATTATTATCAGTCCCCTGCAGTTACACAGATGTCTTTTGTTTTGGTCTAGATACGTGATTTTTATCAGTGTATAGATTTCTTGGTGAAGAAATTCCCTCTATCTCTTCTCTGTATTTTTTCCCTGAGTGATCTTATCAGTGTCAATGGTTTCAAGCATCTTCTCTATGTAAGACTCCAAGATCTATACCAGATATCCCCAAAAGTCTTACTGCAGATTTAAACTATTAAAGTTTAGCATTTAATAATACTTTAAAAATAGTATTAGAAAAAAAGACTTTAATATTAGTTAGCTTTAATCATTAAAACTTTTTAGTCCTAGCTAACAAAAAGAGTGGTAGATCAGTGGAATAGGTTAGGTACATATGACACAGTAGCCAATGGCTATAGTACTCTATTGTTTGATAAACCCAAAGATTCCAGCTTCTGGGATAAGAAGTCACTATTTAACAAAAATTGTTGGGAAAACTGTAAAACAGCATGGCAGAAGCCAACATCTTATACTATCTAGCAAGTTAAGGTCAAAATAGGTATGTGATTTAGACATAAAGAGCAATACTATAAGCAAATTAGGAGAACAAGAACAAGAACTTGTCAGAACTATGGAGAAGGGAAGAATTTATGACCAAATGAGATAGAGAACATTATGAAATGCAAAATGGATAACTTTGATCACATTAAATTAAAAGGTTTTTGCACAAACAAAGCCAATGTAACCAAGATTAGAAGGGAAACAAAGCTGGAAAACCATTTTTACAGCCAGTGTCTCTGAGAAAGGCTTCATTTATAAAATATATGAAAAATTGAGTCAAATCTATAAGAATACAAGTCATTCCCCAATTGATAACTGGTTAAAAGATATGAACAGACACTTTTCAGATGAAGAAATTAAAGCTGTCTATAGTCAAATGAAAAAAAATGCTCTAAATCACCATTGATTAGAGAAATACAAGTTAAAACAACTCTGAAGTACCATCTCATAATTCTCCCATTGGCTAATATGACAAAAAAAAGGGAAATGATAAATGTTGGAGAAGATGTGAGAAAACTGGAAGACTCATGCATTGTTGTGAACCAATCCAACCATTCTAAAGAGCAATGTGGTACTATGCTGAAAGGGCAATCAAACTATGCCATACCCTTTGATCCAGCAATACCACTAGTAGGACTGTATCCCAAAGAGATCATTAAAAATGGAAAAGAACCCACATTTACAAAAATATTCATAGCAGCTCTTTATATGGTGACAAAGAATTGGAAATTGTGGGGATGCCCATCAATTGGGGAATGACTGAACAAGTTGTGGTATATGAATGTAATGGAATATCATTATACTATAAGAAATGATGAGCAGGTAGATTTCAGAAAAACCTAGAAAGACTTACATAAACTGATGCCGAGTGAAATGAGCAGAACCAGGAGAACATTGTATACAGCAATAGCAACATTTGTGCAATGATCAACTTTGATAGACTTAGCTCTTCTTAGCAATACAATGGTCTAAGACATTTCCAAAACACTCATGATGGAAAAATGCTATTCGTATGCAGAGAAATGACTGTGGTCTCTGAATGAAGATTGAAGCATAATATTTTCTCTTTTTTTTTTCCTCATGGTTTTCCCCTTTTATCCTAATACTTCTTGCACAACATGAGTAATGTGGAAATATGTTTGACATGATTGTACAGGTATAGTCTATATCAGATTGCTTGCCATCTAGGGGAAAGGGAGAGAAAAATTTGGAACTCAAAATCTTATAAAAAATTAGTGTTGAAATCTAAAATAGATAAATACAAATAAAATGATTAGTAAGCTTTAATAGGTTAAAATGCAATAAGACTTTTAGGACACCCTGTATATGCAACACTGCTATCTCTCTTTAGGTCAGGTCCTGTTTCATAAAATAAATGCGCATCAGACATTTCAAGTCATGTCACAGGCATCTAGAGTATGTTTAATGTGGGACTTAATCATTTTTTGCTCCAAATCCACCCTATTTCCTGCCACGGACAGAAATATATTCCCAGTCACCCAGATTCAACCTAATTTTAATATTTAATTCTTCATCATAACTCATTCCCCTCTATCCCAATCAATTCCCAAATTTTATTGTTTCTATCACAACAGAATCTCTTCTATATATCCCACCTTTCTACTTTTCCTTAAGGAACTCATCACCAGGAGGGCAGAGCCAAGACGGTGGCATAGAAGCAACAAGGTTCTGCAGCTACCACATAGCCACTTCACATACCCATAATATATGACTAAACAAATTTTAGCCTCCAAAACTCACAAAAATGTAGAAAAACACATCCCCCGCTGAAGGCAGCTCAGCAGGAAGGGCTCATTGCAGCATGCTGGGAGCCAAAACCAGCTCAGCACAAGCTGCAGCTGGAGCCTTCAGGAGAGTGGATCAGTGGCAGCTGTAGCAGTCTCCAGAATTATCAAGCCATAAGAAACAAGGACAAAGTAAAAGGTCAGTGAAACTCAGCTAAATTTGAGGGAGAAAAGTAGTCTGCCAGAATTGCCTCCAGGGAGTGGCTGCTTCAGAGCTTCCATCCTGGGGTGCATTTTCAGTGAGCCAAAGCTGGTGGGGGCTGCAGCGGCCACCTAATAGCTCCGGTGGCTGTGAAAACCTCAGCCATTTGGGACAGAGCTTTCCCTTCTGGAAACAGAGTTCCACAGAGCTAAAAAATCATTGACTGGCCAACATGAACTGGCAAAGGAAGCAAAGTAAGAACAGCAACCAAACTCTAGATTCCTTCTTTGGGGACAAGAAGGATCAAAGCATGGAACAGGAGGAAGACAACGCAGTCAGAACTCCCACACCAAAACTTCTAAGAAACATGAAGACTGCCTAAAAGCCATAGCTTAAGAAAGATTTTGAAAATCAAATAAGAGAAGTGGAGGAAAAATTGGGAAGAGAAATGAGAATGATGCAAGAAAATCATGAAAAGAGAGTCAGCAACCTTACTGAAGAAAGTAACACCTTAAAAAATAGATTAACTCAAATGACAAAAGAGGC
>JAQQSV010012456.1:0-12759 GCA_028646515.1 Pseudochirops corinnae
TGAATTTGGCTTAGGGAAGGAATGGCATACACTCTAAATTGGGAATCTTGCCCTACAGGAGAGTAGGGGGGAGGGGGATTAAAGGGGGGATGATGGAGGGGAGGGCAGGTTGGGGGGAGGGTTGTTGTAAGCACAAGTTTCTGTAAAGGGACAGGGTCAAAGTGGAAAATAGAACAAGTGGGGAGCGGGATAGGAAGAAGGGAAATATAGTCAGTCTTTCACAATATGTCCATTGTGGAGATGTTCTGCATAAATACACATATACGGCCTATATTGAATTGCATGTCTTTCCAGTGGGTGTGGGTGATGAGGAAGGAAGGGAAAGAATCTAGAATTTAACGTTCTAAAATCAAATGTTAAACATATATATATATATATGTATATATAATACATATATATGTATATATTAAAAATATATATATACATGTATATATTAAAAAATAGAATGTGAACTCCTTGAGAACAAGGATAGTTTTTATTTTTTCTTTGTATCTCCCATGCTTAGCTCAGTACCTAGAATATAGTAAACATTGAATAAATGCTTGTTCATGGATTGACTGTAGTGAACTCAGTCCATGTGCTTTCCTCTTTCCTTCAACTATTCAGATACTTAGAACTTGTTGTTGTTGTTTGTCCTTTGTTCTGGAAGAGGACCATGACAACAGGAAGATGATGCTATGACTTGCAAATGAATTGGATTTAAGTGAGGCAGGGCTATGCGAAGTCACCAACCACACTTTCTCCTCCAGAGCCATCTGGGACCAGTGACAAGAGATAGATCAGGATGACTGGAGAGGGCCCACATTTAGAATTTAGAGTAGATAAGGATGCTGACATGATTAGTAGTTTGTGGATTAATGTGTAAACAACAGATGGACAAACCTGAAAAAGGCATCTATACTTTATATCTCTTTCCAAATACTTTCTTCTCTTGTTTTCCAGAATACTTTACTCAGCTAATTCTCTTTCTATCTCTGAGCATTTCCATATCCTTTCTATCTCCTTTCTTGATTCCTTTTCCTCTTACTTGTCCTCTTATGGTGCTGTTCCCCAAGACTCAGTTATTGGTTCTCTCTCTCTCTCTCTCTCTCTCTCTCTGTCTTTTTCTGTCTCTGTCTCTCTGTTTCTTTCTGTCTCCCTCTCTCTCCAGTCTATCCATTGGCAATCTCATTCAATTCCAGTTCCATCTATATTCTCATTGTAAATAATTAGTGTATTTATATTTCTAGCCCTGATTTTTCTCTTGAATCCTGGTTATTTATTTGCCTACAAAACATTTCTGGAACCTCAAACTCAACACATTCAAAACTCAACCTTTCTTTTCCCCAAACCTGCTCCCTCTACACTTTACGCTGTTGTTTCTCACCTGTTCTAAGCCTTGGCACCATCTCTCTCCCTTAACTCTCATATTTAATCAGTTATTAAATCCTGTCAATTCTACCTCTTTTAATACCTGCCACAACTACCTCCTCCTCACCATTTTGATTGTCACCCTAGTACAGGCCTGAAACCTAGCCTTTGTAAGAAATGATTGTAGCTATAAGATTAATAATATGCATAACCAAAGGAACAATAGTTAAAAAGAGATGAATGAATAATTTATCAAGGCAGAAATATAAGCCATTAATAACCACAAGAAAGGTTCCTCAAATTCACTAGCAATCAGATACGTGCAAATAAATGAGAACTTAAAATACCATTTTATACAAATTGGAGGGCAATATGGCAAAGAATCGTCTCCCCAAAGTGATAAAGATACAGTATAGATTCATATGGAAACAGGAACCCAATAATATTGTCGCTGGGAATGAAGACTAGTACAAATACTTTGAAGAGCAGTAGGGCAATGTAAAATGAGTTATTAACATAATTATTGATAGAACTTTATCCCAAAAATGTTATTAACAGGGAAAAAAAAGCTATCTATATCAAAATACCCATAGCTTTTCTATTTGTAATAGCAAAAAACTGGTGGGGAAACCCTACGTGTTCAACTTTTGAAAAATTGATGAATAAATTATAATATATTGATATAGTAAAATATCATAGTGCCATTAAAAACTATAAATATATACAGGAGAGGCAACATCGTGTTTTAGAAAGGGTTGATCTTAAAAGTTCAGAAAGACTTTGCTTGAAATCATGGTGTGTGACCAACTTAAGCCATTTCTTAGTGCCCAAGAAAATTTTCTAAGACTATAAGTTACAGACACTATAAGTTTCTGGATCTACAAATCTGCCTTGTCAGGAAGGGTTTTCCAAGTTGATAACATCATAAATATGAACAATAATCCAAATGAAAAATAAAAATTGAGCATCAGAGATGCCCCCCCATCAAACGTGGGCAGTCAGAAAAGTTATCCCAGTGATTCCCTCGAAACCGTAACTCATGAGGCCCCATCCGCCAATGTTTACTTTTACAAGTTAGTCATAGGAGATGTTAGTTCCAAGCAAAAGACATTTAATCAAATAGCATAGAATATAGAAGGACAGTTAAAAATTCTCGATACAAAATAAAATTAAACTCTCACACAAGTTAGCACGCTTATGGGAAAGGGCGCACGTGCAGAAAACACATGTGACCAGTTAGGGCAAACATATTAGTAACATATCCAGGGAACAGACGTGATCAAAGCAACCGAGACCTCCATCATTACAGGGCTGGTGACATCTGTTCTCTAGCCATACCCTTATGCTGATCTCTGATGAATGATGAACATTTTTGTTCTCTGCTTGGGTTATCATCTCCCGGGCAAGTTTTTTCCCTTGGCCTTGGTTTTGTGGTGGATATCAGTTCCCCACTCTCCACTTTGTATCTTCTGATCACACAGTTGCTAAACCTTTCTCTACTACTTTGGGATTCAGCTTTTGAGGGACACCTGCCATATGGGGTCGTGTAACTGAATGTGGGGGTTACAAAAAATTTGGCAACAGTAAAAGATTTCTGAACATGCAACGACCCAAAATTAATTCAAAATCAAATGTGTAATGAATCGAGGGTATTTCTGGAAGCATTTGCCCGTGTTGCATCACGGGACTTCACTGCAGTCTTGTTTCTGAACACAGCATTGATGATGATAAAACCAAAACATCAATCAACTCTGAAAAATCTTTGAGGATACTCTATGTCCTGGGGCATCAAATATCCCATCAAGATTTAGTTCTTTAAGTAAAAATAAAGAAGCACATTCATCTCATTAACAGGCAAATGTACCTTCCACTTTCATAAATGGTAAAATTATATGTGTACAAAAGAATTGTTTTCAGATAAATTTCTTTATGATTTATTATCAGGAAATGTTTGATTTGTATACGAATTTGTATACCTGAAATCGAGTGAAAATTTTTCGGGCTAAAATGGGTCAGGACAACCTTCTTCTATTATCTCCTAAATGTATGATGATAAGAAAGCCTCTTCAGGACAAGAAGAGATTAGTAGCTTTTTGGTTCATGGTCAATGCTGAAATATTACACCTAATAACTATAATATATTATATATATATTCCATATATATATAATAACTATAAGAGGCAGAATATCACAAGCTAAGATTAAGTATCTACTTTCAACTACTTGTGTCTGATAATGATTTAAAGTCCACAGTCCCTAACCCTTGATATAAAGATAGAAAATCCATTGTATTGTAACTCTAGTCATTTAGGGGGGTCCTATGCCCCCAAACCCATTTTGGGGACTCCACAAAAAAACCCAGCAGGGCTTATGTGGAGACTGGGGCTACAATTTCCTCTTTGCTCCTTTCTCAAATGCAAATGAAATTGTGGGAAGAAGGTACACAATTTCTGACCCATGCTCCTGCATATATTATGTATGTCTTCCAGCTATAAAACCCTTGAATTTTGCATTGCCAATACAAAAACTGTCTTCCTATATGGAAGCATAGAAAGATAAGAGACAATTCGAAATGAAGTCAACAGAACCAGAAATGTGTAAATACTAACTACAACTGAACAAAGAGATAAAAGGAAGAAATGTAAGGAGAATAGAATTAAGATAAGACCAAAGCTGAAGAAACTTAAGCAAGGCTAGAACAAAAAGCATTTTCTTTGTTTGTTTACTGTTTGTCAATTCATTTGGTTTGGACTTAGAAGGTAGAGTTTGTCGCTAAGATTTTATCCCTTATTCTTTGTCTTTTAAATAAAACTTTTGGTTAATACTTATTATTTGTAATATATTTTTTAAAAAATCAACGTTTTTGCCAACTTGACAGTATTTGGAAGCTCTTTAAGGAAGGTTAGAGGGTAAAGAGGCAGCAGCAATGGGAATGACAAGGTGGAAAATGGTGCCAGTTAATATGGCGACAAATGGTTTCAGGGAAAGATCATTGGGCTTGGAGCCAATAGTTCCGAGATTTTCTCCTGGCTCTGCCATTAATTACCTGTGTGACCTTGAACAAGTGACTTTATTTCTCTGAGCCTTAGTTTTCCCACCATAAAATGAGGAGGTCAGACTGACCTTTAAGGATCCTTCCAGCTCTGACTAAAGGTTTAAGGCTTTGATACCTGTTAAAATGTAAAATACCCTTGTCCAAGGTAAAGCCTGCTGCTATCGGAAATTGTTTAACAAATACTATTTGTACCAGCAGCTACGTGGCTCAGTGGATCAAATCCAAACTCAGACCAGAGCTATGCCACCTTTGTTAAGTGAATTAACTTTTTTTTTTCTTTTTCTTTTTCTGCTTTTTGGAGGGGGGAAGGTAGGGCAATTGGGGTTAGGTGACTTGCCCAAGGTCACACGGATAGTTTTTTGTGTTAAGTGAATGAGGCCAGATTTGAACTCAGCTCCTCATAACTCCAGGACCGGTGCTCTATTCACTGCACCAGCTAGCATTCCCAAGTGAATTAATTTCTATCTCCCTCAGTTTCCTCATCTATATAGCTTTACATCTATAAAAATGGGAATAATAATAGCACCTACCTCCCATGCTTGTTGTGAAAATGAAATGCAAAAATATTATAAAGCACTTTGCAAACCTTAAAGCAGGGCTTCTTAAACTTTTTCCATTTGTGACCCCTTTTCACCTGAGAATTTTTTACACAACCCTAGGTATATAGGTATATAAAGTAGGTATACAAATCAAACATTTACTGATGATAAATTCATAAGGAAATTATTTTAAAACAATTCTTTGGTATACATATAATTTTACCATTTATTAAAGATGAAAGCAAATTTGCCTACTAATGAGATGGATGTGGTTTTTTTAATTTTTACATAAAGAATTAAATCTTGGCAGAATATTGATACTACAGGACATAGAATATCTTCAGAGTTGATTGATATTTTAATTTTATCATCATCAATGCTGTATTCAGAACCAAGGCTGCAGTGAAATCATGTGATGCAACATGGGCAAGAGCTGCCAGAAATACCCGAGATTCGTTACACTTTTGATTTTGAATTAATTTTTGGTAATTGCATGTTCAGAAACCTTTTTCTGTTGCCAATTTTTTTTTCTGACCACTACTTCAGTTACTTGACCCTATATGTGGTGGTGACCCACAGGTTAAGAAGTAGTGCCTTAAAGAACTATCATTATTATTAGTTTGAATTCCTAATTTGCCACCAACTAGTTGTGTGATGTTGAGTTAATCTTAGGACCTCAGTTTCTGCATGTCTAAAATGAATATAGGAAAGCTGGGTAGATTTCTTACAATACTAAAATTCTATAAAAAATTATAATGATAGTATTGGGCACTTTGGAGGAGGAGGCAGTGCTACAAAGGAAAGAAACAGACCAGAAATTTGGAAGCTCCACCCAAACCTGTTCATCTCTGTAATTTCTCTTTGTGTGGGCACAACCATTCACACTGCCTCTCTCATTTGCAACTTTGGAGTTGTCTTTGTCTCTTCCTTCTTATCTCTCTTTCCAATGAACTGCTGACATGCAAATTCTCTTCTCTATTCTCAACGTCACCAGTCTTGGATAGCCACTTCTGACTAACTATCTGAGCTAACCTTCTAACAGATGTTTATACCTCCAGCTCTGGCCCAGTCTCTCCATTCCATCCTTCTTATGGCTCATGCCCAGTGCAACTCTAATCTAAGTCCTTTGTGCTCAGACCTGATTTTACCTTCTCTGCTCAAAAATCTTCAGTGTTTTCCTGTTGTTTACCAAGTAAACTTCACACCCCAGCCTGGAATAACAGTAGAGTCATAACCCCTCTACTAGTATTGCCATTTTAACCATGATAACTTAACCAAGTGAGAATGAGCCTCGATTGATCAATCATAAGTTCTATACTAATGTGAAAAGAATTTGAAAGTTACTTCATGAAATGAAATAACAGTAGACAGGAAATCTCAAGTCTCTTTTCCCAACCCACCTCCAAACCCTGGGCCTTTGCCTGAAAGATGATCTGGTAAACTCCAAAGGGTCTAAAGGATTTAGACTTCCCATTTTCTCATCAGAATCCTAGCATCCTTCCATTAGAACACTAGAGGCTAGTGACCATGACCATGTTGGTCCATCTATAGAACATAGATCCATTGTGCTTAAGAAGAACTTTTTCTAAAAAAATCATCTATTTTTAGTTTTCAACATTCACTTTTATAAGATTCTGGGTTCTAAGTCCCCCCCCCCCCTTGTCCCTGCTGATATAGGCTATATATGTACAATCATATTAAACATATTTCCACATTAGTTATATTGTGAAAGAAGAAACTGAGCAGAAATGGAAAAACTATGAGAAAGAGAAAAAAAAGAGAGAAAAATAATATGTTTCAATCTCTAGTCACACACCATAGTCCTTTCTCTGGATATGCATAGCATTTTCCATTATGAGTCTTTTGGAATTGTCTTAGATCCTTGCATTCCTCAGAAGAGCTAAGTGTATCAAAGTTGGTCATCATACAATGTTGCTGTTATTGTGTACAACGTTCTGGTTCTGCTCACTTCATTCAGCATCACTTCAAGATAATCTTTTTTAGGCTTTTCTGAAATCCACCTGGTCACCATTTCTTATGGAACAATAGTATTTGGTTATATTCATATACCACAACTTGTTCAGCCCTTCCCCAAATGATGAACATCCTTAAAGGGAATTTCTTGAGCACTCCATGAATGGGAGAACAGGGCTTCTAGCAAACAGGAGCTGTGAGTTATCCTTTGTCATATGTGCTGTTTAAAATTAACCCACTTTCCCTTGGAAAAAAGAATTTGTGAAAGAGTATGTTACAGACCTTTCTTTTGTGGGGGGGGTGTATACTTCATACCAATTGTTTGAACCACATCACTTTATAAATACCACCTGTCTAAAAACTAATTAAGGATGACTGTCTAAATTATTTTCTACTGATAATCTTGGAGGGAGGCACACTGTTCGGGGCTTGAATTGATGGCATTATAGAATCATCTCCCAACTCCTCAGAGTTACTTCCTAACACACCAAAGAGGAAAATGTATTGCATCTACCTCTCAGGATTGCTATAAGGATAAAATTAAGTGATATTTATAAAGGACTTAGCACTGAACCTGGCACTAATCCATAGCTGAGGAGATCTGGAAAGACCTTCCATAGAAGGTGGTACCTGAGTTGAAACTTGAAGGCAACTAAAGATTCTGAGGGGTACAGATGAGGAGGCAGTACATTCCAGGGATATATGACTGCCTGCAAAGGCCAGAAAGCAGGAGATTGCATGTGGATTTCGGGAATAACAACTAAATTATTTTGGTGGAATGGGAAATGGATAAAGGAAAGTAATGAGCAATAAGTCTGGAAAGGTAGGCTAGGCTCAAACTGGGAAGAGCTTTAAATGACAAGAAGTTTCTTGTTTATCTTAAGACAATAGGGAGCCACTGAAGATTCTTGAGGAAGGGAATGTGATGGATAAGCAGCACTCTGACATGTCATTTCATAGTCAGCTATGCATACAAGGCCCCACCGTTAGTACTAAAACTGGTTTAAGGAGATCAAAAACTCAAAACAGACACATTCTCAGCTTCTCTCATCCAGACCAAATGAAAGCTACTTCATGAGTCTGAGTTGAGACTTGTTCAGGCTCCGGCCTCCTCAACCCACCTTTTGGCTTGCTGCCTGACTTCTTAGGCTTGGAGCTGTGGACTCTGGGTCTGCTTCACATCTGCTCATTAGACTGCCCCGCCTCTTGGGGTGGGTGCTTCCCATCAAAGGAAGTTGGAATCCTCAGACCGTTGTTGATTCACCCAAGGCTTGTGGGTATTATTTTGGCAGTACAAATCCCTGCCCATCTAGCCTGAATTGAGCCCCTCTTGATTTAATTCTATGATGGCCACTGATAGAATCACTGCTAAAAATGTTCCTGAATGAATGGATGAAAAAGCATTTATTAAATGCTTAGTATGTACTAAGCCCTGGGGATATAGAGAGAAGGCAGTCTTTGTTTTCAAGAGCTCGCATTATAATGGGAGGCCAGAAAGGAGATACAACACACATAGGTTTGAGTTGTAAGGGAGAAAGGTTCAATAGTTCTTAGCAGAGAGTTAATGCATCTTTTTTAGTATCTTTTCCATTAACAAAGCCTTGGCACTTTCTGATGTTGAGCCATTTGACAGTCCCAGGATTTTGGTCTTGAGAATTTTCTTCTCCTCATCTTCAATAGCTGATTCCTAATGAGGTGGGGCACCTGCAGAATTAGTTCCTAGGCTGAATCTCCTTGTGAGTTTTGTCTCTGCTCAGTGGTGGCTGTAAGCACTAAGCTGGAAAGAAGAGTTAGGATTGTATTTGTGTATGTGGAGGGAGGAGGTACAGTGTCGGGCTCTGGGTCCTGTCTCTTAGGGGTGGTACTGGTTCAGGTGGTTTGAATGTCCTGGCACGGCCCTCCCTCAGAATGCCTTGTTATTTCAGCCAGGCTGGCTTGCCTACCCTGTTAGTGGCATTCAGCCAGCTTGGTGTTGTTTGTGTTGCGGATGGCTTCTCTTCTTCACAAAGGTTGTCTCTCTTGATGTCTTCTGCAAGGACAGAGCTGGAAGTAGGAATATTAGGGTTACAGTTAAATCCTGAGAGTCTGAGGGTATATATGTATGTACAGAAAGACCAGGAGACATTGAAATAGAGATGAGGCCAAAAAGACAGAGGAAGATACTGAGAGAAAGGGAACAACTGTGCATGGTTATATATAAGCATGAAAGAAATTGTGTAAACAGCAGAAACAGTGTATGCCAGCGGCTATACGAGAATAGGTGGGTGTAAGACATAGAGAAGGAAGGATGTGAAACCCATTGAACATCAGGAAGCAGAGGAATGAGAGGAGGCAGCATGAACATCAGTGGCAGTCATGGAAGGGGACCGTTTCTCCTTTTCACCTTCTGTTCTCCCAGGTTACTTTCCTGACCTGCCATCCATCTCCTCCAGCCATGGTGAATGTGTAACAGGCTGAAGGCTCCAAACCAGTTGCCCCAGTAAGGAGGGCTGTTCACAGCCAAGGCACAAATCTAGGTATCTTTTTAAGCTCCTGTACTAATGGAAAGTGTATGCCTGTAGGAGAGAGGGCATAGGCATCTGATGATTGATGACTGCAACCTACTTGGAGGCAGAGAGGAATGATACAATGATGTTCCCTGGGCAGTCTTCTGTAATACCAGAGATACATAAAAATAGCAATACAGTAAAAAAAAACAAAAACAAAAACAAAAAAAAACAACCCTCCATGGATATAGACCCTCATCTGGTTTTGCTGGGAGGTAGGGAGAACTTGGTGTCCTGAGAAGAATGGCAAGCTGTGGAGTGCTCTTCTTGGTCAGCTCCTAGAGAAGAGAAGAATTGTCTCTGCTATTTCTCTTTTGACACTTAGGAAATGTATGACTTTGAACAAGTTATTTTCTCTGTATCTCAATTTCCTTTTCTGAAAAAATGAAGGGTTTGAACTAGATGTCCTCCACCCATCCCTTCTAGCTCTGAATCTCATGGTCTGTGGATTTACAGGAGCAGGTTAACAGGGCCTAACAATAGGTAGCCTCTGCTAGGGTGTGTAAGAGGACCCTTATGACCACTCAATGCCAAGGGCACCTGCCAGGAGCTGCCCAGAACTACAAGAAAAGCCACTTACCAAGGAACTTCAGGACTTGACTGAGAGCTTTGTCTAATCATAACTCTAAGTGAGAGAATCCATGCAGGTCTCTGGGAGAGGGTAGGTCAGTAGAGGAGGATCCCTATTTTCTGTGAGATAGGGTAGCTAGGTGGCACAATGGATAGAGTGGTAGGCCTGGAGTCAGAAAGACTCATCTTCTTGAGTTCAAATCCAGCTTCAGACATTTACTAGCTGTGTGACCCTGGGCAAGTCATTCAACCCTCTTTTCCTCAGTTTCCTCTTCTGTAAAATGAGCTGGAGAATGAAATAGCCAACCACTTCAATGTCTTTGCCAAGAAAATCCCAAATGCTGGACATGACTAAAAAATGAAACATTAAAAAAAAATTTGCTTTCTCCATCCTGTCAATATAATTTTCCTTCTTTGATGTTTATAAATACTTTGCTTGAAAAGAGAATTATTGCCAACTCATTGGGTGGTGACTTTCCCAGATTTTCTGGGTGGGAGCTTTGAGCCAGGGAGGTGAGTAATTCCCAGAAGTGTACTGAACTCCATTGTATCATGAAGGTGCCTTTGACAAAAAGGTTAATTAAATTCCATTTGTATATCCCACTGTAGATTAACATGCCTTTTAGGCTCATACTGATTTTGTAGGCTAGACATAGAGATCACTCATTCTAGTATACACCAACACTGAAGTGATTCTGTGTTCAAGTAGACCTATAATCACATGAACACAAGTTCTCTATTATCCACGGGTGCCTCCCTTTCTTGTGTTCCCATAAATTTATGTGTTCCCATAAATTTACCATGGTGGGGGGTGGAAATGGAAGTGTTCCACTCAACATTTTGGGAGCATTTCTCAAATTTTCTTTTTTACATCCTATAGTAAGTAGGATATGTAAAAATGGTACCTTAGACTTCAGCCTGCAATTTGGCTCTTAGAACTGCCTCCTTACCACTGGGTAATCTTATAAAGAGACTACCTGGATCTAACTCTTGAGGAGTCAAGGATTCTCCAAATTAATATTGCTACTATCTTTGACCTGATACTCCTTGTGTGTAGGAGAAACACAGTAAGATAGCCTCAGCTCAATAAAGTCATACTTGTCTAAGACTAGACACTTATTAAATCAGGAAAGAAAAAGGCAAGTTGTTCAGAGCTTACTCATTAGGCTGGCATTCATTAGCAAATATTTCAGGACCTTCATCTTTCTCTTCTTTGAGTCTTCCTTCTCCTCTTTCCCTCACTTCCCCCTTTTTATAATAGGTCCCAAGTAAATTTCCTTTCATTTTTAGTCATCCTATAATTGTTAAAATTTAAATTTCCTATTTCCTTTTATCTGTAGAGGTGGTCCTCTACTCATTTATGAAGGAAAATGACCTAAGCAAAACATTAGCACTGAAGTATCAACAACAAAGTCTTAAAAATCTATTTTCTTACAGTGTTAAGTTGCGAAATGTGGGTTTAGTCACAAAAGATACAGGTACAAATACTGTGCAAACCTGCCTGATCTGGATCTCTTGAAGATAACTTGTCAGCTATAACTCAAAAGTTCTCTACCAAAAACAAAAAATAAAAGCACTCTCCCATGCAGGGGGCCATAGTGCCTGAAATTTGAACATTAAGGATTCTTTTTTTTTTCCTTACTTTTTCTCTGGCCCCTTCTCTTGTTTAAAATTTTTGTATTGAGATCTTTTGTTTTTATATTAATTTCATCTCCAAACATATCCCTTCCTTCCTCTTTCTCAGAAAATTATACTTTGTAACAAACAATAATGAAGGAGAAAAATGCATTTCAGGAAAACCAATCAATATAATAACCAAGTGTGACATTGTGTGAAATGTACAAACATCCATAGGCCTCCACCCCAGCAAATTAGGTAGGGAAGCAAAGCTTTTCATGTCTTTTTCAGGGCCAAGCTTGGTCACTAATAACACAGTGTTCAGTGTTTTTTCTCTTTTTCCTCTAATCTTTGTTTATATTTTGTTGTTGGTTCTACTCATTTCACTTTGCATCAGTTCATACAAATCTTCTCACGTATCTCTGTATTCCTCATAGCCATTATTTCTTATGGTAAAGTAATATTCCATTACATTGATACACTCCAATTTGTTTAGCCTTTCTCCAGTTGATGGGATTCTACTTTGTTTCTAGTTATTTCCTACTACAAAAAGTGCTGCTGCTATAAATATTTTGTCCAATTCTTATTTAAAATGCAAATACTCCTGGACTATAGCTAATTAAAATTATTCACACACAATCATTACTTTGTGAAGTCTACTCCTATTTAAAAGACAAGTAAACTGATGGTGGGGGGAGAGGGGCAAGGAAGAGTTTAAGGACTCAAAAGTGCATCTTGGACATTTATCTGAGAAACTATCAATATTTCCTCCCCAATTTTCTGCTTTCCTTCTGTTCTTGGCCACATTTGTTTTATTTGTACAAAAACTTTTAAATTTAATATAATTGGAGAATGGCTAAACAAATTGTAGTATATGATTGTTATGGAATACTACTATGCTATAAGAAATGATGAGTTCAATGAGCTTAAAAAACATGGAAAAATAAGGATAAAATGAGCAAAACAAAGAGAACATTGTATTTAGTAGCAGCAATATTGTTTTAAGAATGACTTTGAGTGAATAAATCATTTTGACTATTATGAATACCCAAATTAACTATATAGGATATAAGAAAGATGCTATCTGCATGCAGAGAAAGAACCGATA